>PQXK01000107.1:0-120263 GCA_004786245.1 Botrytis hyacinthi | reverse complement strand
TATAATAAATTATATAGCTTAATAGCTTTTCGAATATTAAGTTTTTTGTCTTTTTGAATAGCTTCAATAATTAAGAATATTCGAGTTTTTTTATTATTCGATTATATTTCAATTAATTAATAAAATGTATATTAAAGTGAGAGATCAATAATTGAGGTGAAAGTGATTCACTTGGTGATATGATCCACTCGGTGATAAAACACGTTATTCGTTTGCGGAAAACGGTTTACGAAAAACGATTTCAAAAGCAGCGGTTATCGAGAGTATATATATTTTTTTAAAATGATACACGGTCAATAAACGGGCTTGTGGTTTAGTGGTATAATGTTCCCTTAGCATGGGAGAGGTCCGGCGTTCGATTCGCCGCTAGTCCAATATCGATCAAAATTTCATTTGTTCTCTTTTGCCATTTTTGTGGTTGGAGATCGGAGATAACGAGGTGTTGTGAGTTTTGGCGTTGGGGAAGAGTTTTTTTTTTGGCTTGGAGAAATGTGGAGTGGAGTGCTCACGGTTAGACTCCTTGGCATATAAGATTTTCCGCTGGGCAGAGAGTTGTACAAATGTACCGTATGGATACCTAGTAAGTGGATAAAAGGAAGAGTCGGAGCGGGGCGGGGTAGTAGAAGAGACAAAGAATTTTACCCGGTCTTCGATGCACGTGACTTTTGAGACTGCTCCAAAAATGATACTGGGAATACACTTGTTTTCCTAGAAGAGATTGCTTACTGGAGTTGGATATAGTAAAAGCAAATGGAATTGTATACGGTTCTCAATCTCTTGAAATTGAAACTTCCTTTTACTTACAGATAGGGGAAGAGAATAATGATGATCCATTCGAAATTCAAAACTGATATTCAGTCATGACTCCACTCCTCAAGTGCCCCGCTTTCTCACTCCTTTTTTTTCATTCTCTTGCTCCACTCATACATAGATAGCAAAAAGGACTCTTTTCTCCAAAATGATGTGTAAATATTTTCATCTCTCTTTGAGAGATACAAAGTGTACAGAGAAAAATTGTAAAAAGAGAGTCTCTCAGGCGTGAGTCGAACACGCGACATCCAGATTACAATGTACAATTACAGTCTGACGTCATAAACCAACTAGACGACCGAGAGTTGTTCGAGTAGGCTCGAATGGTCACATTTTGCTGTGTTTGTTGGAGGTGATGATGCATTTTGAATATATATAGCCATTAAAAATCATGTGGGGAGCATGAAGCTTGGTGTGGCTGACCCATCTGTGGCTCCTAGGCGGAAATTCACGCTACTTGTCAAATCTACCCAAGGAACTATAACAAGCCCCTTAGGCAAAGCAAAACTTCAAAATTAAAAGTACGCCTATGAGATATGATGGACAGGAGAGATAGAATGTCTCTTCCTCGGTCATCCTCTCTGAGACTTGGGTAAAGTCCGGTGGTTGGAACCGTATTGTCTTTCACCACAATTAGAGTATAGATCAAAATTCCATGGGATCGGGATTACGAATTGTGGTCGTAGTAAAAGGCTCGTCCCTTAGTTCACGGAATGCTACGTTATTGCTAAACTCAGGGCGATCATAATTGGATGTTGTAGTCAACACAAGTTATGAAGCAGGTTGTTCAAATTATTGGGGTCGAAGAAAGAAGTGACATGGGCTTTATTTCAGTTGAAAATTGTCGAAGAGAGATTTCTCTTTCCCAAAATCATCGGAATCGGCTTCAAAGTCTGATAAGAAAAAAGTTCCTTGAGAAGAATGCGTGTCGGAAAAATAGGTATATTTGTTACTTTTCCGAAACTACCAATATAACCGCTAGTAGTCTGTCTATTAACCCAAAACACGATCGAAAAGAAGTACCAAGAGAACAAAAATACCATCCAAAAGTCAAAGTTCCAAGAACAAAACACTCATCGTCCCCAGAATCCACCAGCACGCACTTCCCATCATTGACACTCAATCATCACCACCTCTCTTAAGCAACTCATTTAATGTTGAACATCAATCGCAAAGAAGTGCACCTCAGACTTGCTATTTCCTTGGTTATAGTTACCAGCTTTGAAGTAGCTCTTTGGGCTATCCAATTGATAAGTGTCCAATGTCTTTGCTGCACCCCCATTAATAGCCACACTCAACTTGCCTCCCTCATAAGCAATTTCATAAGAGAACTTAGATCCAACAGCCACACTACCAACTTGGGTAACAATTTCGTTACCACCATCTCTGGTCTGTTCAACACCCATCGAAATAACTCCCTTTGAATTATAGAACAATTCACAAACAGGCTTGGAAGAAACACTATCATCGATATGGATTTGACCAATAACCGTTCCGTGTGCAGAATCATCAGCAGTAACTACTTGAAGAGTAGCACTGAGTTTATTGCTTGCAGAACTTGGACTCCAGGAACTAGGACTAGCTTCGCGAAGCTCAGTGCGGCAATGCTTGGAGTTGGCAGTGGTGACACAACCGGTTGATACGCCGCCTGGAACTTTCATGACAATTGATCCGTCGATGTTGGTGTAGAAATAATCTTTCGATGTGTATCCGCTGCAACCGGCGAGCTTGGAACCGGTAACAGACTCAGGATGCCCTTGGGTACCGCTGGGGAGTTGGAGAGTCCATTTTGAAAGATCAATGTTCCCGCCAGGAGCACAGGTGGGCTTCAAATTGCTGGAGGAGAGACCGGTGCCGAGGGCTGCAGAGGTAGAAGTAGCGGTTGCGGTACCGGAGATGGTTGCGGTGGCAGATGTTGATTTAGTAGTAGACTTTTGAGCTGGGGCAGCGATGGCGAGGCCGAGGAAGGGGAGGAGAACGAGGAATTGGGGAATGGTGAATTTAGAAGACATTTTGATGATAGGTTTTGGAATGATTTCCGGTATCGAAAAATGTGAAATAAATCAAGGAGTAAAGACTGAATTTTAGTTTAATGGGAGTATGAAAGAAATAGTGAAGTGAAAAGAGAGCGAATGTTGTTGAATGATGATGTAGAAGTTCTACCTCAAAACTCATATATATATAATCTCCAAAACATCAAATACATACATGAACTTTCCTACAACTCAATACTTCAAAATTCCATCATCTAAAACCAAAATCTAACACAGAATCCATCACACTCCAACTATAGCAATCTTCCTATTCAACTCCACCATGAAAAACAAGGGTCAAAATCATCAGTACGAGAAGGAATCAATTCAACACAACCACACAAGCAAAATTGCCCGCTAATACGAATTCTCAAATCCCATAAGGATTTAAGGTTATATCTCACCCCAGCAGATTTGTTGACATTACAACCGCGATCACCCAATTTTTTAGTCATCGTAGTACGAAGGATCAAGGAACCGGGAATCATTTAGCGAAGAAAAGCAAGTGTGTTAGTAAGCGATTGTGTGTAAGCGCTTTGTTTGGGAATGGATGTTGGGAGATTGCGATTGGATGCGAGGATGGAAGAATTGAGTGTGGATGCGAGGAGTAATTTATTTGGGATTTGATGGAGGTTGAAATAAGGAGAATGAGAGATGTGGAATTGGATCGTCTAATTTTGGGTAAGCGATGCGGGAGGAACCGTGAATGGGGAGATGATGTATGTATGGGTGCGCTCGGTGCGAGGGCTACGAATTGCTAGGAGAGTTCTTGTTTGGGTTAGAGTTGAGTTGTGTTAAGTTGTACGTGATTGATTGGATAATCGGAGTGCGGTTTCTGTTGCTTTCATTGAGATTACCAGTGGTGGGAGGTGGCGGAGGATGATTGATTGAACTTACTCATCAAGTAGGTCTGCCAATTTGTTGAACACGGAGTGTCTTTGAAGATATGGAGGGCTAGTTATACATGGTTGCATGTCCAAGATTAATATCATGATTCCGGAAAGTTTTGGAGGGATTCCATCGCCGTCAATTAAGAAAGTGAAAGCCGGCATTGTTGTTGTGTAAATATGAATGGAATAGCACTATTACTTGATGAAAAATCGGAGAATCTACTCAATATCTAATTGAGGACATGGATTCGTCCATGGGTATATCGATGGGAATGAGGAAGCTTCACAACTTTAAGTCCTATACTATTGTCATAAGAATAATGATCAAATTCTGTGATGTTTGTCTGGACCAGGTAGGTAATGCCCGTTCCAACACGAACCCCCTCAAATGCCAACTCGCTGAGTCCGGTAAATAGAAACTGAATAGACTTGATAGACATCAAAAGCAAACAATCATGTCAGAGCAACTTAGATGTGCTTTACTTTTTGTCTGCCTGTAAATGCATAATTTCAGCAAGAAGCTCAAATATCCAACTCTTACTACGTAGGCTCTTTGTCTGTATTAGCCAATCTACAACCAACATAGAAGTTCTCATTCAGCTCTGTGAACGCGCTTATACGAAAACCCTACTCGGTGACAATAGGTTGAAATTCAGCCGCGATGTTTGATTTTCCCTATGTGGCCCGCTGGGTAGCCTAGACAAAGATCATATGAGTTCGCATACATGTCGCGATACTGCGCCCCCTGTTGCCCAATATTCCAACACCAACGCGTTTTCCAACATCCATTTTCTAGGTAGTATGCTACAATCGTGAGTTCTTCATAGATATTTAAGTTTGATAAAACCTCTCTATGCTTGGACTTTTTTATGTAAATAAAGAACATCGATTGATTTACTCGACATAACAACTTCATAATACGCAAAACACACTTCATCAATATGGGGTAAGTCATAATGCATTTTTCTTTATGGCTTCTCTCTCTATCGACTCTGCCCCGAATGTATCACTAGCACATTGCACGCCTCAGTTACACACACTGCTGGGAGGTCAAAGACCAAGCCACATGGTCCAAAATCTGGCCCCAACCAATTTCTGACGCAAACCTTATCATCAAGACCCCCGAAAAAAGCGCCCCTCTCCTCGACGAAACAGATGGTTACCACCTCCCCACCATCGAACGCGGGATTTTCATAAACGGACAAGACGAGCATGAAGACTTCAAATTAACCCAATATAAAAGTTTTGGCTTTAAATTCTGCAAAACCACGAGAAAAGAATACGATGCTGTTGTCGCGGCTATTCTTATGCGCGCGAAAATGTTGGCTGGGGATGGGTTCAGTCTATTGTGCGTATAACTTTCAATGAGGGCTGTGTTTTAAAGACTGCTAATGTTTAAATAGCTCCGACGGTGATTGGGATGACGAGTGGCAACACACTTTGAAAGATTATGTCAAATTATGGCCAAATGAGGAGAAGCCTACTGGAAATATCTTTGACCCCGAATAGGAGTATGGATGAGGAATCTACGAAGAGAAAACTGAATGATCTTAATGGATTTTCTATTGTATGATGAGGTTTCAATAAATGAAAGAATAATGTAAATCTTACCACGAAACAATTTCCAGGTCAACCTAGTTTGACACCGTCCCGCAAGGTGAAGAAAATCCAGGGTATGCTAGATAAGTGAGGTCCATGATAGCAAATCCATGCAGTGGCATTGCGTTTACTTGGATATTTGAGGTGAATTATGCCTAGCGGTATGGCGAGGAATAGATCGTATCTCACCAGTCAGCTCATATCCTAGTTGGAAATAGAAAAATTGGAAAGCTACCTAGAACCGAAAGATTGATACCCACGGATGAAGGCAAGAATTATCAAATGTTAATCAAAGTGATACATCTCTTAAGAGCGCTCAACTTTGAGGATCGAATCTTCCCACGCCGGTTAAGTACAGATCATGTTACACTGGTTCAAATTGACCTCGCCAAAAGACTATCGACTCAGTTCCATGAACACGATTCCCAAGAGAGTTGCATGAAGTTTATATATTGTACTATTCGACCGAAAATGGAAAGTAAGTACAAGGATTATTATTCAACAGCCGCAACGGAATCCACCGCCATTCGTATTTGATCTTTGAGGTGACTCTGGTCAGTTATTTCCTGATGCATTATCGCAACTAGTAGACTTACCTCGCATTCCCTTCAAAGCTTCATTAGCAGTAGAGTAATTCTCCAAGGCATCCAGAATCATTCTGATACCCTCGTGCAATTGAAATAACAGTTTATCAGTTCTCCTCCTGAGTCCATCTTCGAAAGAACTAGCTTGCTTGATTGCAAGAGTCTTGTGGCAAAGCATAATCATTGAATAACTTGCTTGCATACTGCAGCAGGCAAATATTGGCATCATGCGAGGTAGATTCGTTTGTCTAGTGCTGTTCCAGTAGGAAAAATTCCTTGGATCTGAAGGTCGTGGCAATGGCAAAGCACGGAAAGCTTGGGTAATGTTGAATGCAGATTGCATGCACACCTTCGACGAAAATCGGCCACTGAATGGCAGGATCGGAGAGTCGAAAACAGAAATATCATCGGGTATTGGGGAGTTTAAAATACCGGGGCTGAGCGTCAAAGTGGCCGTGGCCTGCTGTAGGGTGTTGCTACAACCGCAGGTGGTGCCTGGATTTTGCCCAACAGAAGGAGTGGAAGACAAGTCACAATGCTTCTTCGTGAAGACTGGCATATCGGAGAATGCACAATATCGATGGATCTTAATCCTCGCGCTTCAAGGACAGTTAGCTATCACCGCACCAAAATGGAAAAATCCAAGGGCGTACCTATTCAGCTTGATACGTGTCATCATCCGCAGACTTTTTGCGACGACGCTCTCTGATGGTTCCACACGATCCGAATTTCCATAGGACCAATTTTCTGCATTTTGAACAAGCGGCTCAATGGTTCTTTCTAACCCTGCCATTGTTTCCCAGAGTTTCAGATCATGAGATTCTGATTTCAATGATGATTCGAGATCAATCACAAACTGTGTTGCTGTAGCAATCACTCTTTGTGCTTCAAGAAAAACACCCCAAGCCTAGATTCTCTGCGCTTAGTTTCCTGTAATTTTAGAAATCATAATAGGTATATGCACTTACATCCGAATCAGACCCAAAGGTTGGAAGTGGTGTCGTGAATCTTGGATCGGAAAGGAGAATAGAGGGCGCCTATACAGCTTTGGTCAAAATATGAAGCAAACGGCACTTCAAGGGTGATAAATACCATGCAACTAAGTATAGAGCCTTGACAAACGCAGACGTACTTTCCAGAAATTAGCGTGGGAGCTGAAAGTAAATGTAAACTGCAGCTTGTAATCATACCGTCATCCACCATACTCGTCTATCTGATTCAGCATATGCATAATCCTCTTTATCCTTTGAATGTAATCCCAAATCCATGGCAGATACCAAAGCTTGTCCGCACCTCTTGCGCATCTTCGAAATATTCCCTCGTTGGGAATATTCATAAGTACATAGTAGCAGCAATGCGATTGTACTTTCCGCCTCCAACATTACTTGCGGGTGGATTTGTGTGCGATATATCTGCATCTCTTGGGCGCTTAGAGCCTCCCCAGGGTCCACTATAGACTCTATCATTTCATTCTCAATCTCAACGCCATCAATCGCCAACTGAGCGAAGACTTGCGCTTGATTTCGACGTAGTATGACAGATTCTGGAGATGCGGGGCTTGGATCTTCAGGATGTGGAATTAGTGCAAGAAGTGCGGAGATCGCAAGAGTCATTGGGGAAGCAGATTGAAATTGTGGATTGCTTCTGCTATGGAACAAAATATCGTTTGGTCCTTGTACCCCGGTTTCCAATTTATCAACAGCTTGGTTGATCGAAGGGGGTGGAAGAACAGGGAAATACGGATGGATGTAAACATAATATGCGCTCAAACTACAGCGACAAAATTTGGTCAGTCATATTACTCAATGTTTCTACCTACTGACAGAACTTACATGTCCTCATCGTTAGCATAAGTTCTTACTACAGGTATTTCTGTCTCCATTTGATAGGGATCTTCTAGCACATTTTGTGGTAAGAATTCATCGTTCAATGTTAAAGGTTCTTGATTCCCTTGTATGTTTGGGTCAAATGCAAAGTCCATATCAAAATCCAATTGTTCATCTCTTTGGAGAAGACCAGCGCCAGGGGTGGCCAATGAAACCACCGGGGCTGGACCAGTAACTAATGACAGGTCAGAATAATGTTTGGCAAATATTTGGTTACTTACGGAGCTCATTTGGTGGCGATTGTTCTATACGACCTTCGCTGTTGGTGTTCTTCTTGCGTCTTCTTGCACCACCCCTCTTGCTCGGTGTATAGACGCAATCGCAACCCCGATTGGCACACTGATGACATTAACTAATGTATTTTCAACATTTCAAAGTAGACTTACATTTGCACATGGTGTTTTACCATTGCATCGAGTGCGTGCAGCACGACTGGCATTACGTTGGTAAACATCCTCTAAAGATACCAGTGAAACATAACGTTACCATTCTAGACATGCCACTTTTACAGGAGGTGCCAAAAATTTCCTGGTGGCGGGTTTTCTGTGCTGTGGATTTGTGGTGGTGGGTATCATATTACATGTTAGTTTCCTTAAATGCTCGCTCAAACTGCAGGGGTCTTCGGGTACGGGAAAGAGTCTGAATAGTGAGCGAAATGGATGGTGTAGAGGTTCCGCCGTGGTGGTGGTCTTTCCGTAATCCCGTCCGTATCAATGGTTTAGATGGAGAAGAGAATCCTCAAACTTTGGATGAATACAGTTTGTCGACGATGATAGTGATGAAAGGGGTTTCATAAAAATTGTATCATACGATACAAATGATGGTGGATCCGTGCGCACGTGCTTACTCATCAACGAAAATGTGAGACCTTGACTCGAGCTTGAGTATAAGTTTTGGAAGGTAACAACCTTGCCTGGGTAATCTTACTCAAAACCTTATTTCGAACCAAACTACCACCCACTTCAATGATATTATAGATTACTACATCCATTGGAGTATCCTTATCATCCATGGCAACGACAACATCTTTAATATCTCCAGAACAGGGCGACCCCAAGTATGAAAAGTTCAAGTGTTACTTGATGACTCGCTATCTATCTATATACTCCGTATACCGCTACGTTCAATGTGTTAACGTTACATCATTCACCGACAGTTCCCTTCAATGATTGATCCACAATTCCGGAGTTCATGACCTGAATGGAATCTTGACTGCGTATCAATGATGTGAATTTCCCGGCCCCTCAGTTCACCCCGCGGCCACCGGGCTTGATACCCCCATCTATGTATCATATTAATGATAAGGTATCCAACGTATATATATATATACATATATATGCAATGGATTTCCATTGAGAAGTACCACTGTTCATGATTGTTTTCAAAATGCGTCTTTCAAGTCTTGCTACATTGTTTTTCCTCGCCCGTTCGACTGCTCAGGCTCGATCGTATGTTAGTACTCTGCCACAAAATGCCCAAGGACTCTTCAATGAATCTATGGACTATCTGGATCGGGCATACGACGACAATGCCGGCTATCTTTATGAAATGAGTGGAGCTGCTGCGTTGAGACATGATACTAGAAGTTCAGCATGGTACGCCATTGGACTTTTGGCAAGGAACCAAGGCTCGGATGTATCCGAAGCCGAAAAGATAATCTCCAATGTTATTGGTGGTCAATTTAAAGACCCTGAAGCGCAGTGGTGAGTTTAGTTGTATCCAGTGGTATGAGGTATCGACTGAAAACTCTAGGTATGGGGACTATCAGAAGGAACCAGAGGAACCAGAAGTGGGAAGCTCGTATTATGCGCCAAATATATACAATTCATGGGATCCAAACTGGCGTGGGTTCATAGGAACAGCCTTTATTGTTGGTCTTGAGGAGTTTGGCTCCCTAATCTCGCCAAATGTGACTAGTCTGATGCTGGAATCATTGTACAATTCGACCGTAGGTGACAGCTATCGTGTCGGTGGCATCGACGGCGATAATTTATATCCTGCTTATACCAATCCTGTGAGTGCATCACCCAGCCTATGACTCATACTCTTTATTAATGAACTACTAGTCGATAATGAGAGCTTTTGTTTCCGGATGGACCGGTCGTCGGTTGAACGACAGTAACATGACAGCTGCCGGCGAGAATTATGCTCAACAAATCGTTGACTTGTTTGATCGAGCCAACACACTTTCCGAATTCAACAGTGGCACTTACACTGGCGTATCTTTGTTCGCTATGAGTTTGTGGGCTAAGTATCTGCCAGAAGATTCTGTGATGAAACAAAGAGGTGTTTCGATGATTCAGTATACTTGGGAAGCAGTATCTAATCTGTGGCATCCTCAACTTTTGAATGTTGCTGGTCCTTGGGATCGTTCATACGGTTTTGATATGACGAGATATTTGAGCCTTCTGGCACTCCACATCTGGAACGCTGTAGGGAAGTCCAAGTCTTCTATCATCGACAAGCCTTATATTATGTCACACAATGCCGATTTTGCTTACGGCCCATTATTCGCAATATTGTCCGAATTCCACAATAGTTTGATACCAGCAAATGTGACAGATGCCCTTGTAAATTTCAAAGGAGAGCACACATTTACTTCTTCAACCTATTCGCCGCCGTTTGACTACTATCCTCGCAATATCACGGCTTGGCTTGCAAACAATATCAGCATTGGCGCTGAAACATTCAACGAAAACGTTATAGGTGGACCTGCTAAGAATCAAGGCACCTTCAACCCCGCTCTTATGCAATGGAATACTGGCAATGGAGTTGGCTGGCTCACGCTCTATGCAACAGAGATGCACGTCATTGCCGAAGCTGGTAGTGGTTCTTTGAATTTGACTTATCCGGAAGGAAATGGTACCTCAATATTTACTTTTTTGGTTTCACCATTTGCCGCGAAGAGGACTATTTCAAGCATCGAAGATATACAAGGATTGAGTCTGAACGTGTCTGGTACAATTGACATGAACTATACCTTGTCTTACGCAGGAGAGTATGGCGGCACAGATGCCACTATTAATGATTTTGAGTATTGGAATGTGACCTTCTCAATGCCAACCGGCTCGACTGAAGTACCTCAAATTCTTCTGGAGGTTGATCTTTGGTAAGAAGCGCATTCGAGGTGTGTATATATGTATATAGTCAGACTCAATAGTTCAGGATCCGTCATACAATATTACTGGCAACCCTTGCCCATGATTGAGAATCATAGCATGCGACCAATGGGCTTAGGTAAATTTGATGCTTGAGAATATATGTGAGAGAAATATGATGAATAGGAAATCGCATGCAATACCATCATCTATTGTTATCGGTTCATTGTTATTATTGCTAATTTTGATTTTGTAGGATACGCCCATTCGGTGTCTTATGTCGACTTTCCTATCTCTATCAGTCGAAAAGAGTTACTAGGATCATTGAATTACTCCACGCGATCAGAATAACGACTTGTCAATCCAAAGATGCAAGGCCTGGTAGCCCGGATTACTAAATGTAAGCTTTTAACGTTTGAAAACATCTTAATGATGGGAATGAATGAAGTGTTCCGATCCGGTGGAATGTTCCAATGGATTGAGGAATTGAGAGCTGAATTTCAGAGTGCACTGCCTCCGAACCATGAACTATGCTGACCATCAATCAATGGGAAAGTGGCTGTGTTCCAAAGTCGGCATATCACCATGTATTTTACTCCCACTTACTCAATAACTTGTCAGCTTTTATGCATGTCATGTTTATTGTACTTGAGCCGTGGTTGAAACTATTGGGTCAAGATTGCGCGAGTGCTTGTAGTGCTTACCTCCAGTAAGTCATTGACAGCGTATCATAATGTGCCAGATGGATAGTATGCAACTATCGCTGCGGGCTCAGCTTTGGTATAAATTGGCAGACACATTTTCTGGAAATCGAGCACAATATCCTTTCAATAATAACAAGACACATAAAGAGAGAGACCATTTCTGCATCATTTCAACCTCATGGAAGCTGTCGGTGGCATCGCAAGTGTTATAGGGGTGATTGGATTTATCGGACAAATCGCAGGCGGCTGTAAAGTCGTCAAAGAAATCATCTGCGACATCAAAAACGCACCTAAAGACATCATAAGGCTTGCGGAGTGTATAAAAAGCATCGAAGAGAGCTCGAACGAAGTTCTACGATAGCATGAAAAACTAAAGACTCATTATGGAATGCAAGATATACCTGCGGCAGGAGCACATATGCTCGAAGCCATTAAATCTGTTGAAAACAAGCTCTCTTCATCCGCGGAAATTTTTAGCAACTCAACGACGGGCTCCAAGAATAAGTGGAAAAAATTCTGGCATCGATTGAAATATGCAGCAAATAAAGAAGAGATTAAAGAATTGATGCAGTGGGTGGATAGCACCACACAACAAGTTACACTGGTTCAACAAAATTTGTCAAGGTATGGTAAGACATCCTCAATAATTACATTTACTGACTTCTTCAGAATTATTCAACTCAAACAAAGTGACTTATTGAAGGAAATAAGTAGCAACATCATGGCAGTTCCGAATGTCGTTCATGATTCGAGAGATGCAATCATAACAGCGCAGCAAAAGCAAACAGAAACACTTCGCTCGGAAATGCAGAAAAGTCAAAGTCACTTAGTACAGATTATGTCAACGACTATAGCTACCAAAGCATTGGAAGATGTTCGTGATGACCTTTTACTGAGTTTAAAAGGAGCCATGGAGGAATGTATGCACGCGCAATGTTTAGATGTTGGACCCCAAGTCCAGTTTCTTGTTGGCAAGTGTTTGCAGCGCAATTTGCCAGTACATTCAGCCAAACTTGCAGATCAACGAAGGAATGATGTGTTTGCGTGTCTTTCAAGTTCAACTCAATGCCATGTCATGCCGATATCTCACCATGCTTCATCAACACACGACAAGATACAGCGGGTGAACATAAGAAAGAGCCTTATTTCATCAACATCTCACGAATACAACTTCCTCGGAGTTAAAGTCTCCATCGAATTTTCATCATATTCCAATGATCAATATCAATTCTCAAGGTCATCTTCGGGCTCCCGTGATCTATCTTCGAATTCGGTATCTATTTTCCTCAAGATACCCTGGGCCAGAAGGGGTCTCGATCTGCGATATGAGATGCCTAACGTACCTTATTCTCGCGAAAGTTTCATTTCCCTCAGACCGTATTACATACACGCGGAGGGTAGTGAATTCCATAAAGCAGCCATAGAATTTGACGTCGAGACAGCACGAAGCTTGATTGAACAAGGAAGAGCTTCTTCGCTGGATGAAATTGAGGGATCTGCTGGTCTACTGAATTTACGGTACTAGTGGCGTGGAAAAGATATCGACGATACACATCTTGAATGGACGAAATTTCTTCTTGGGTACCAAGCTATTAGATATATCGATATTTTTGATCTTATGTGCTTCTTGTGTGTGGGTATGGAACTGGGAAATAATTCAGTGTATGAGGAGGCATTACCTCTAATTTTGGAATATTCGCAGGATTACTTCCTTCAGGATCCGGACATAGCGTTTTCGCTATGGAAAATAGATCGTCCGTCGCCAGAATACTACAGCAAGACAATAATGCCTCTCAGGAACTATGAACAATTGATTGACTGGAATAGTCACGAGTTCCCAGGCCATCCCGGTCTCTATCTTGAAAACAGTCGTCAGCTTTTTGAGAATCCTCAAGGAGATGGATTAGATGCTGCACTAGATAGAGGATGTCAATATCGCTTACTCTCTGACAGGGAAGCGTGTAGTATACTTAGGGGAGATTATGATGATACTTTACCTGGGGTTTCGATTCTGGAATTCTCGAATTTTTACACTGGGTCGAGAAGCAGAGAAGAAGTTGTTTACTGCTGTAGTAATCGGCTCAAAATACTAATTTTGAGAGGTCTTGAACTAAGTACAGACAGCCCTTTTCGAATGGAGGCGAATTCCCTCCGGAGAGGTTGGGCTGTAGGATATTACTCTACGATCGACTTTGCAATTCGAACTGGAGCTTGGAGGCATCTATTTGAAATGCTCGTTCAAATAGAGTGGAACGAAAGAAGAATTCAAGAGCTGTATGATGGAGAGATTTTCCTGGGACTTTCCGCTTTGATGGAAGGTTTACAATACCATACGATAGAGAACGCACGGAAAGAATTCATGCAGCGGCTGCTTAATGGTTGTGATTGCTCCTACTTTGATAATGAAGAACTGTCTATAGAAATAGCTACCTACCCACAATATATTTCTGAGATCATCACGCACGCTCATCTTCAATATTTAGAGAACATGAACATACCGGGCTCGTGGGCGGAAGAAGAGGTTGCTGTCGAATCGATTTCCAAGAAAGACCTTATGCCGTGGTGCTTATCGTTCTGTTCTCACACAGAAACGGATTCGCGTTATTATACATGTATTCACTATGGCCAATATCACACAAAATGTTACGTTCCTCGAAAGAAGTGGAAATTATGGTATGATGATATGCAGCTTGTCGATATGGTGGAGGATATGGAAAGCGACGAGGATAGTAACTAGCGTTAATTGAGAGTAATAAGAGCCTTTTCCTTTAGCTGAAATTGCACCAAGGCTATGTCCACACTTTTGTTATTTCGACCTGTCAATGAATTCCAAGTAGCATCACTAGTAGCGACCGCCAATACCTCGATTATCATTCGCAAACCAAAGGTTGAAGGATATTAGGAGTGTTAAATAGATTCTTGATTTTTTCACAGTACTAATATGTTAAAGAGTCGTCTGAAACCATACTCAGACGAGGTTCTGATAGCATTGGCATCTAACAAATCTTATACCTGTAGCTGTTTTGATCCTATGCCTACTGCTGCTCTCATACAATCAGCAAACAACTTGTTTTAAAGCCTGGGCTGCAGTTTGATATATAGGGATTGAAATCATACTAAGTGGATTCACTTCCAAAAATAATCGCCATGCACATTCCAACATATCCTGTGGCAGTGTAAGAATCACGTGATTGTAATCCCGTGAATGTAGCAAGCCAAATCTCACTGCGTATGGTACCTACTTAGCGTAGGATTGCGGTGATAATAATAAATAGGTGGTCTCTTCTTTCCAAATCCCTTTCTCGTTCTTGTTGTTTTACAAGTCTTTGGTACCTTTTCGTTTCTTTACACAAGATACACTCAACCTCGGTAGTTTGGTATCTCTGATCAACTCCATCTTCCTAAACTGCAGCATTTCGCCATGCATCGCGCACTTCTCCTCCCCGAAATTGTTGCAAAAATTCTGGATACAAACAGGTCAATCCCTGGCTTCCTTCATACTTGCCTCTTTGTCTCCAAAACCTTCTCAGAAGAAGCATGTAGAATTTTGTGGTACTCGTGCGGAGCTTATTGTTTTGCTGAGCAGGGGACGCCCAGTATTAGACATCTCGCTCAAATTGCTATTCAAAATATCGAGAGAGCGCAATACTACGCCGATTTTGTACACGTGCTTGAATTTTCAGAAGAAGAAAGTGAAGAAGAAGATGAGGAGGATGAGGGTGGTGATGAGGCGTATCTCGATGAAGCAAGATGGCATAAGGAGCTCACTTCCTTGAAATTCCCTCAGTTGAAGAATTTGAGCCTTCACGAATCCAGTAATGCAACTGAATTAAATACGGGGGAGTTTATAATTCACTACGCGCAATCGAACATAGAGAGCTTCACGGTGTACCAAGGAAGCCGCATTTCCGACGCTTTGTTTGACAAACTAACACAATCGTGCCCAAGACTAAAATCTCTCCATCTCAGCAAAATAAGCTCAAGTGATCTGTTCAAAGATGGGCTCGTTCGATTTTTGAATAGAGCGGATACACTTACTGCCCTTGTCATTCAAACTGGGGTTTACGATAGTTGGTCCTACGAGGCATTTGAAGCCATAGCCAAGCTTCCGAATCTGACCTACATTGAGATTCCTGATATTCAGAACAACTGGATCGACTCCGCCAGTCGCGCCAACCCTTCTACTCCTTTATTTCCAAAATTGGACGTCCACTTGAGTACCGGCATTTCCGAGCGTGATTTAGACTGCTTGGCTCAACATGTCCCCAAATTGGAGGATCTATCTATCACTTTGCAAAATCTGCCTCCGTCACTCAGTATCCTCGCATCTGCATCTAATTTCTCACAGCTCACGAATCTGAAAGTCGAATTTGGACCACGGAATCGAATCAGCGGCAGCGATCTTCTAATTCTTGCAAGAAACTGTCCTTTACTATCTTCTCTATCGCTTGGAGTAGTTGAAGATGATGCTTTCTCTCCACCGGGTCCTGCATCACGTCCTTCCACTACCGGTATTACTGATGATGTTATTGACGAGGTCGCTCAAGCATTAGGAGACAGTATAATCTCTTTGAGTATCATTTTTGACCGCTCCGATTTGCTTACGTGGAGCTCCATTCTTTCTCTCGCTCAGTATTGTTACAATCTAGGAGATTTGGCAATATCCTGCAACTTTTATTGGCAAGAGGCTATGAGTGGCACGTTCGAATACACTTTTCCTGCTCTCGAAAATCTGGATTTTATGTTCGATTACTATCTAAGGGAATCGCAGGTTCAAGATTTAGACCATACAGCGGTCCAAAGCTGCGCACAGAAAATGTTTGAGTTGGCGCCAAAACTATCGTTGTTCTGGATTGACGGTGCAAACGAAGTTGACAACGCCTGGGAGTCGGCTGTTCAGATGATGTGTTACGATACTTTCAGTTCCCCCAAGGTCGTGGAGAGTTAATTTCATAGCAGTGATATAAAAAGGCTTCTTTGCACAGTAAATCATCGTGAATTGCAAAGAACCATTGAGCAGCGCTCATGTCTACAGAGATTTCCGGCTAGTCATTTGAAAGACTGGTAGTCAATAGTATGTGGCTAGGTAGTGGAACACATTTGACCAGTCGGTAAGATGACTGGTCAAGTGTTTGTAATGCTTGATAGCGGAAATGTTAGATCGATCATTTCCGGAGAAGAAGAAATCGCGACAACTTATGTATATGTGGTCAGATCAGATGTCAAGGTAGATTTTTCAGAGCTTAGCTAGCAAAATCAATATGAACAAAAAAGACTGATGTGTTTTCATGTCTTACATTTTTCAATGGAAACCTTTATGCTAGACAAGTAACAGCGAGTGTATCGATTCGTGACATGAGAGGTTTCGATTCGAGAATAGCTATTCAACCATGGTTTCAAACCCCTTGAGAGCTTGGAAATATCCATTCCATACTAATAAGTAATCAGATTATACATATCAGTCGTCGTTCGGATTACTCATTGTCTTTTGCACTTTAAAGATTTACGTCTGCTAGAATCTTTTCAAATAGATGCCTGTGAGAAAAAAGCCCCAATGGATCCCCTTAGTTCCTGTTTATCAACAAATCCTTCCAAAATCGCCGTTTATAGACGGTTAGTGCTTCAAAATTACATCGAAGTACTGGGAAGTAGACTGCTCGAAAGCGGAAGACATAAATTTGAGCTTTAAAAAACACTTCTACTTCATACTCAGCAAGACAAGGAGATTAAGAGTGCAAATGAGTTCCTTTATGCATTGATGCTATCTGTAAAAACAAACTTCTAGTAAACCCAAACCTAACCCGAACAGTACGCAATTTCTCTCCATTTAAATGAAACAACCCTCCAATGCCAAAATTCTTCCTGAGAAGACACAACAGAAACAAAACCGAATAAAACACTCCTTGAACTTCATCCCTAACCTTGAAAGACAATAAAATTGTCAAATGTGACGAACTGATCCATCATCTAAGGATTCTTTGCCTTCCAGGTGTCGAGCGATGATTGGCAAACAGTGACGGCAGTCAAGTGACCTTGGTCAACAGTTCCTCCAAGTTGAGTGCATGCGGTGTTGGCTGCCTTGCGGTTCTTGACGCATCTATTCTCACTAGTTAGTCACTAAACCGAAGAAAGCCATGGAGATACATACGCTTGATAGCCGTTAACACATTTAGTCTTGATCTGAGTTCTCTTCGTCTTATCCTTTGATTTAGTGAAATCGGTAAGCGAGGTCGAGGGACAAGCAGTCTGCCCCTTGTGAGCGGCAGTAGTGGCGTCTGCCATCTTTTTCTTGAGATCGTTGTATTTCTTTGTGGCGGCATCGTCTTTGGTCTTGTCGCCTGTCATGACGGGTCTTGGCTCGTTACATGTTTGGCCATCCCGACCAAAGAGCTGGGTGGGGTCTGAATCTATGGTAGAGATTTCAGCGGGAGTCGAGGTAGGGGCCGCGGAGACGATGGCGGGGAGGAAAAGGAGGAGAGCGGAGGCGATGATTGGAGAGAGCTTCATTTTGATTGTTGTTTAAGAAACGAAAGATAAACTTAATGATAGTGTTTTGAATTGAGAGTAAAGACTGAAGTGAAGAGAATGCTGTGTATGGAGGTTTTGTTATGGCAAAGACACTTGAGAATATTTATATTATCTGTGTGATGAGCAGAGCCATTGGGATTTCACAGCTTAGCACGTACAGATCTCACTTACTTGTCAGTAGGAAGTTCCTTCACGAATGTGCCTCAAAGCCAAGAAAGAAGGACGTAGGTATGTCACTAAGCATAAAATTCGAGTGTTACATTGTTCTCCCAAAGAAATGAATCTGACTGATTCCTCTGAGGGATGCCCCGCATAGCCACCGAACCGGAATCATCACTTGCGGCACTTATTTGAAGTTTCAGATTTTGAGATACGAGATATCTGCAGGACTACCTTGATTCACAGTAATGAATAGATACACATAAATTCTCAACGACGGTGAATATTCACAAAGGAGAACTCAGTGAAAATGATCTACAGAACTTTCCCCTGCCCAATCATTTATGTTTGCCTGATAAAACTGAATTAATAAAAATTCATATATTGCTACAGACGCTCAATTTTAGAATAGAGAGAGTAGCCTCTACTTCAAGCGTGACTCTTGACGTCGGATTAGAGACAAAGTGGTCGAAAATATTCCTATGACAACTTGCGCAACAGTTTTGCCTCCGGTTGACAGCGGAGCTACTCGACCGAGTAAACAGTAAGGGGGCAGAGCATTCCGATTCTATTTTAAAAACTATTCTGGATGTCAAGATCAAATTAAGTCATTAATGCATTATACTACCGTCAGTATCAAATGGAACATGTATGTCATCAAATCCATTCTGGGGTATGTATGTACGAATGAAAATCTCCATACATGTGAGCTCTTGTCCCCTCGCCCTGCCGAGTTCCGAAATCAGATCAGGATATCAAATCCTATGTGAGGATTTTTCAGAAGGCCGAAATTCACTTACGATCGTCATACAATCTATTTCCGTTAGGTGTACAATTATAGGCTTGCCGGTGATGTAACGTTAGTGTGAGAGGACCCCATAAATACGATAAGCTTATATAAATAGCCCTAAAGTACAGTCAGCCCGAGCCCCATCCCTGAATAATAAGGATGCGAAGGATTTTTGTAGAATGAAAGGAGGAACAAATGAAAAACAAAGTTTATTTTAAGGTTAAAGATTTAAAACAATTCGCCGGTCGGAGTTAAAACGTGAATGTGGTTTTTAGTTCTGTATTGAGAATGTGAGGGGTATTCAGTACACGTATTTTTTCAATAATGAAAATCAACAAAAGGATTCCGGATTGAAAGTTTCATCCTAAAACTCATTTTTCTATTGTTGGTTTCCCCAAAGGAATATCGACGTCATTTGGGCCTAAATCGTAGTGTGTGTGTAGTGTTCCCAGACGTATCGCAAATTTTCGCTTGCGTTCGTTACTCTTCAATCTACATAACTCCGGTTTTGTATACCAGTGCTCAACCTTCAATATCTCGTCGGAGGAAATATTAGAGCTGTTAAAGAGTATACCTGAAGAAGTCGTGCGGATGTTCAACGGATAAAAAAGAAACAGGGAATAGGCTTGGAGATCTAGTACCAAGACGTGTGAGCGTATTCAGATTCCTACCAATCTTAAGCCTGCCTGGTACAACTCTTTCGAGTGTCCCTTGAACTTATCAAATGTAATGTCGAAAGTACTAATACGGTTGATACTGCGAGAATCATAGTGAATGACCCTATATCAGATCCTCTGTAGTGTATTTTAGCGAGGTCGCTAAGTTAGTAGCTTTTCTTGATTTGAGAATTTCTGAACATGATTTTACCTGTGTAGATCAAATACATTTGATGACAGGGACCTCTTAACATAGAAGGTGTAGAGAGAATCCCTTCCTACCTTACTCTCGATTTAAGTAAACAAATAATTTTCAGTTTCTCTTCTCAAGCACCTCACACTATTGGATTTATCGCTCTTACCTATCACTGTTTATTTTTGCCTGTTTTAGATAATGGAATGTTTACTGACTTAAGTATATATAATAGAGATGAAATAGATCTTCAATATTTACCTGATAGTGTTAAAAGGTTCACAGCTTCTTCGGAGGCTCTGTCTGCCATCCAATAGACCCATCCTCTTTTCATATCCAGGTTGATGTTTCCCCGGCAAGATTTATACTGAACTACTATTTGTATATCAACATGCTAAGAATTTGTAGAGTTGACGACTAGCAAATAAAGTGACGGTAATAAGCTTAACTATTTATATGTGTGAATTACCAATTTATAAACAAATAGTCCGGACCTAAGAAGTATGTTCACTCGCCTAGGTCTGACTGATAGGAGAGAGCGACGATATTCTGCATCGGCATCTATGCAGTTATCCAGGTTACAACACGTCTAATCAGGGACGTGTCGGAGTACGGGTATATGTGAAGACCACGTTTAGTGGGAAATGAGCCACATCACGAGATTATATAACTAAAATCACGGGAGCGGCTCGTGCTTCGAGTGCAATTTCCTCAATTTCAACGGTCGACATCGATTAAGAAGTTGGAATTTTAGAGCCAGATCGATAAAATTCTGGAAATCTGAAGCTACGACGGCGAGACAAAACATATGGTTAAACGGTGTATTTGAATGATACGCGCTGCTATACTGATGTGTTACATAATTCCATCGCGGCAGAAAAGATCATTTTTGTCCATCGACGAGCAGATCTCAAAGGGTCTTTGGGATAGTGGTGGCTACTTCGCGTCCATTCTTCGGCTTTATTCAAATACGGCATAATTTCGTCCCTCGTTCTATGCCATCACACTCTCCATCCATGGATACACTGCCGAATTGGCCATTGGGTAACCCATGTGTAAGGCACCAGGAAAGAAACTAACAGTGTCAACGAATAAACACCAATCTTATAGATGAATTTATAACTCACCGAGCTTCTTTTGGTGTTCCATGTTCAAACAGTAGTTGCGAATCTTCGATTGGCATCAGTCCGTCCAAAGTACCCTATCAGATGAGCTGTCAGTCACGACGTATATCACACATACGCAATCAGAACCCTACATTTATGAGCAACAGTCTTGTCGAAGGCTTATCAATTACTCCGCTTTCAAGTAGTGAGAATTTCTTTTGGACGTTGTTCCTGAATTCTTCTATAGAGGTATACCCGTGCTTTAATGCCATAGCTGGACCAAGTCTAGGAGATGTCAGACTGCATTTCTCCAGGCTCCTGGAAACAGAAAACTTACTGAAAAGGATACTCATGTCCTTCGGCTTTTTCAAGCCAATCTTTACCGAAGAAGTAATGAACAGCAGCACCTTGTGCAACAACCCCTCTCAGTTGATCTTTATGCGTATGGGCCAGTCTGACGGCATAATACCCACCAGCACTCAGGCCCCATACCATCACGTGGCTCATATCAAATCTGTCTCCTAGTTTCATCCACTCCAATACGCTTGTCCACAATCTATCGGGAGCTGAAGGGTCACTTGGATCAGAAGGGCAATCAGCCGTCCCTGGAATCTCCGCAATGACACATGCCCAACCGCGACTGATAAACTCATCGCTTCGAACTGTATTGTCCGGTCGATATCCATCGAGTCCAGTCAAGAGAAGAACCACGGGCACTTTCGAATTTTTAGTAGCAGGAGGATATCTCACATAAACAGGTATCAAGAGTTTATCTTGCTCTTCCGCATGTTTATGTTCAATCAACACCTCTTCTACTGGGCAGTCCCATTTCGTGGCAGCTTTCATATACACCTCTTTTTGGGCTTCCCATGCTTTCCACTTGACTTGGGAACTTATCTTCGGAAATTTGCCGATGTATGGAAATCTTGCAATTCGATATACACAAGCGGCTCGTAGATAGAGCTCTGATGCCGAAGCTTGATCGCCAGAAGCCACTGACTCATCTCCTTGAGCAGTAAGCTTTTCGGCGATTGGAAAGAAGGCTTCAGTGAACGCATCACCATATCCATCATTTATGTTGTTCTGAGAACTGTCAATCATCGAAAAGTGGAAACGAGTGGGAAAGGCTCACAGCAATCAGATGCTCAAAGATGGGTTCAAAATCTTCGAATTTTCCATCATGGAAAGGGTATACACTCTTCGTGCACTATGAAATGTGAGCATTATCGAAGTAACCATACCAACCTTGGAAAGTATCTACGGGGAATCTCCATTTCGTCTCCCACAATGCCTTGACACCCTCATGATGAGGGAGCTTCGCTTCAAATTTATCACCCAACGTCCACGTTCTTCCATTGCCAAGTTCCGTTGCTTGAGGTGGCATCTTTATTGTTTTCGAGCTTGGTGTTACTTGAGTTCAAGAGATCTCAAGAATTCATTCCGTCTACCTTTTATGTATGAAGAAACATCGAGCCCGATTCAGTAAAATAGTCGGCCAATGATAGGGGGAACAGTGTTCGGACTCTGTGGGGAAGTCCGTGCTCTCGTTGGCCAATTCGAGATCTCCCTTGATCTGCACAAGGTTTCAGCTGAGCGAGCTGAGCCAATACATCCCAGAATCTGAGATGATTTGCATGAAGAGTGGAGATGGGCTCGAGATCTCTTGCACTTCGACATATGCCAGATCATGGTGAGGCTGAACAACACAACAATGATAACCATAGCTATGGCACACCGAGTTTGCCTTACAACAAATGGTATGCCTCGACAAAACATGTCCATTTATCGGATTCCCCGTCTTATCATTTTGAACCTATTTTTCTTCATATTTAGGGACAATAGAAGTTGAAGTGTTTGAAAAAGAAGCACAAACTTTCCAAGAAGTTGGATTGAAAGACAAGATATTAGTTCAAACACGTGATCACGAGGACGTCATCTCCCGTATCTATACCACATCGGTGAATTTAATCATGCCAATGATTCCATCTCTCATTCTGATGCTAATTAAATTGATGGCCAACTGTAGGAGATTGCCCTAATCCTGGCTTCCACGTTTTGTGCACCCCGAGCCCCATCCAGAGCAACTTCACAGGAAAACTAACGCCAAATTACTTTGCCCTCATTATACGCCCAGATATTAACCCTAAGAGCTCTCTATCTGGCGCTTTATCAATAGAGGTCGAAAATTGGCATATAATGATTTGCAATCTGAAATGCATGCATCCTAATGATGAGCTGGAGATTGTGACGGGAAGGGCTAACCACTATGTTGAGAGACTCCAGATTCATTGCTACCAATGCGATTGGCTCTTTAGGTCTGGTATTACACAATTATCAACTATGATACGGCATCTCGAAAGCAATATTCATGCTCGAAATGTTGCAGACAGGGGAATGTCTCTTGCAGAGATGAGAAGACGCGATTTGGAGCGATATGTTATTTGCTTCTAGAGTTTGGGAGGACTTGCAAAGTACAGGGTCTCTGTGACTTTTTGCGTACATCTATCAAATTCACCAAAATAGGCACGAATGTGGTTTCGACTTCTTACATTGATTCCTGCCATCTGGCATCATCCATATCTCTTAAGCCATCGCATCAAACGGCCCTTTCAGCATCTCAGCATAAGCCTTATAAAAAATCTCAGGATTCTTCCACATCTGTCTCATGTACTCATTTCTCTCCTCCATAGTTTCCGGTGTCGCAACTCTTCGTTCTCCTTGTGCTCGAGCACCCGCTACCGATAAGGCCGTTTTAGGTTGTCGAAGTCCTGTGAATTCAGCGAAAATCTTCGTTAAGGCTTCTGTCGAGAGATCGCTGCTGGCGTCGGGAATGAGCCGTTGGAGATGGTAGCAATCCTCCCTATCAAAACATTAGAAAAGTCACTAAAATTTTAGGGGAATGGCATCAACATACATAGCTTGATTAGCACCTTGACCCAAATGGGGACTTGTAGGATGTGCAGCATCACCGATGAGGACACATCTTCCATCATACCATTGTTCGGCCTTCAAGCCTGGTCGATCGAAGATTCCATATTGAATTAATCTTTCCGCACTTTTGATCAGTTCTGGAATTGGCTCAGCCCAGTCTCCGAATTGGTTTAGGAGCTCTGATCTTCGATTCTCAAGCTCTTCAGGTGTTGACAGACTCCACGTTTCTTTTTCTTCCTCGCTTTGTCGTTGTGTAAATGCCCATGACGAGTGGGTCGGAGAGATGGGGTAATAGATCACATGAGCGGAGGGACCGAAGACATTCAAAAGAGTGTTTTGAAGGGATGGTGGCGTGGGAGAAAATCCACCTGTCTGGGTGACGTTAGCATTACTCCTGAAATTAGATGGTAATAACAAACCTGAATTAGTCCCGTATATGTAGCTTCGGGCTCATTATATCCTTTACGTTTAAGCAATATCTCTCTCGAGGCAGCTCTAATACCATCACAACCAATGAGGAACGACCCTTCAATCCTCTCACCAGCTTCTGAAATCGCTACCACGCTGGTTTCACTCTCTTCAATCTTGGCCAGTTTCCATCCCGAGTGAAGCTCGATACCCGCATCCACGACGGCCTTTTCAAGCGCTAGATTGAACGTGCTTCTTTTAATCCCACAAGCCGGCTGATCATATGTTTCCTTCAGCGATTTGAGCAAATCGCCGCCCCCTAGAACTTCACCGGTATGAGTTTTATCCCAGGAGTATTCTCCCCATGGCGCATTATCAGTCACTATCGTAGCAAGACCGACCAAGTTGAGTACTTTGAGACTATAACGTGATTAGCCTTCAGTTAAAAATAGATTATGTGTGCAGAACATACCCGTTGGGCTGTAGAAACAGAGATACCCCCGCATTTCCCAATGCTTTAACCTTTTCCACAACAATCGGAGTATATCCTTTTTTCTGGAGTAAAATTGCGATCACTGGACCTGCAATGCCACAGCCAACGATGATGACTTTTTTCGAATTTCCTTGAGACATGTTGATTTTTTAATGAGCACTGAGAATATATTGAATGATATGAATGAATTCTTACTTCAGATTGAATGCTAATAGTCATTTATATACACGTCTTTCATATTGAAGCCCCCTCTTCGGTTCTTGGAAATTCCAGAAGATGGAGACCGGAATGTCCGCGGACCATGGAGCACAATTGCCTGATGACTGGACCGGTCGCAACCATGAAACCTATAGCCGAGCAGCCATGTCTAATCGGCCAGCCTTCGAGGCGTAAAGCTGTAACTCGCATTCGAAGGAGTAACATGTTTCTTGTTATGGTATGTAATACGTTGTGCCCGCAACATTACTTTATTCACAACATGTAATTGGAGCCACAAACGCAGTCTGACATGCGAAGACTCATCAGTGGCATTTTTCCATTCGTTATTGAAAGATTTCAACGTGAATGCTTCGTAAGAGATTTAAGGGCCCAATAGATAATACATTAAATGTAGCTTACGTGCAACATATGGGTTTTGCGTGGTCTTCAAATACGTATATATGGTAAAGGTTTCGTAGGCCAAACGAAAGCGAATGGGAAGATAATCCGGATAATAATCAAAGCTTACCTTTCTCCTTTATTTAATGGAGTAGATCCACCCATGCAACTCCACATACAAACAAAAGTTCGGACGGGAATAAGGAGGAACAAAAATAAGGAAAGAAAAGTATCAGAAGTATTCTAAGTGATTGACTCTTGATCGCTTTCATTGAAGTGATAGTTTCAAGGTGCAAAAAAAACAAAACATATCGACGTCGGCATGATTCGAACATGCGCCCCCGAAAGGAATTGATTTCTAGTCAATCACGTTAACCACTCCGTCACGACGCCTTATCGATATATCGGAACTTCGTAATATTTAAGCATATATCCCAGCCTCAAAAACAGATGCAGCCACACACCCACAGCTCCCACCTACGTAACAACGAATTCAACTCCTAAAATCATAAAATGAACGAACTTCAAAAATAAATCATTTCAAAAATGCAATGTCCAATCAACATCACAATCCAATTAATCGATCCTTATCACATACTCCGCATTCGGACTCTATAGCATGCCATTCATTCCTCAACCCCTTCATCCCATCGCCTAAGCATTCTACAAATGCCTAATCTGATTTAACGTCCACCACCCTTCCCCTTGTTTTCGCGAGCATAATCTCCAAAACGTTACTCCGCGATTTCGTTTATCGAGTACCTGGAGCTTCTGTGTAATTTTAAATTGTTTACTAATTATTCAGGCTTTATTTGGCCATCGAGGCGATCCGGGATATTTGTAAATTCAACAGGTGTTGTGGTGTAGTCATAATCGGTATACATATATTAAGTTGGTTTATCTAGATACTATATTTATGTAAAATGAAGCATGACTTCTTGGCCAAGAAGTGCGAGATCGTGGAGAAGAATCTTTTAATGTGAGGCACTTTCTTCATTATGAATGCAATGGAGATTGCGCAATATCTCACATTCCTAATTGCGTCTAGGAGATTCATTGATAGTTTTACAAATTGGCATTCAGAAGCCAAACATTCTTTAAGCCAGAAACAAGTATAACAGAGCTAGAGTTTATAATTTTTCTCCGAGGAAAATCGTGCAAGATTAGTTAATTAATGATTTACTTCCAATCGCCAAAATCATTTGTTAGGGATCTATATCTATCCAAACACAAAAATGCCAATCCAGGGGGTATCATTACATGCACTCGCAGTCCAACGCCAAAATAAACCCCTCAAAATCTCTCCTGCTTCGGCGCTATAGTCAAAACGACCCATCCAACTCTGCTCATCTCATCTTTACAAGGCGTAAAATGACAGATGTATTTTTCCTCAGCCTTCTTCCATCCTTTCTCTCTATTTGCCGATGTGCCGCCAAAAATGCCCTGTGACTTCTTAATTTCTTC
The DNA here is from genome assembly GCA_004786245.1 of Botrytis hyacinthi. Lineage (NCBI taxonomy): Eukaryota > Fungi > Ascomycota > Leotiomycetes > Helotiales > Sclerotiniaceae > Botrytis > Botrytis hyacinthi. Next base: position 93,334 of record PQXK01000107.1, on the reverse strand, counting down.
AATTCCGGTCATGAGTGCCGTTTCGACTGATACTGCTCGCCCGGCTTTGATGCCTTCTTTGACTGCGGTTTTGAAAGTGCGGGGGACAGATGAAGGGGAGTGTTCTGTGAGAACTTTGAAGATGTCTTTATCGACAATAGGAGCCACGAGGCCATTGGGAAGGTTTAGATTAAGCATATCTACTATACCCGGAGAGAAGTATTTGACAATCAGATTTTGTGATTGTGGTTGGTAAGATAGGACGAGGTACTAATTTTTGATGTCAGTGAATTTCAAGCAGCTTTTAGATCTCGGAACACACCTTTGAATAAGCAGTATAGAATTCCTCAACTTGTGTTTTGAATTGTAGCTTTCCGATTCGATCAATTAGTTCGCCTTCCATCCCAGCTTCATCCCGGATTTCTACAGCATTTGCCTTGTACTTTTTGAAGCTCTTGAAGAACGAAGTTTTTCCACAATTACTGGGACTGTTGGACTCCTTGCTTCGAACACTTGCGGCCTTACTACTTCCCTCTATAAAACTCCCAGTATCCTCATCATTCAGACTCAAAATTCGAAGAACATCGGTACGACTGTGAATCGTCGTACTGCAGTTTATTTGTCCGCCGAGAAAGAATCTGACGTCCCCATTACCGTCAAGCAAGGGAGATACGTAGAGGAGATTCCAGAAAGGATCACCATTTTTGCGATAATTCAGAAGCAGTTCAACGGTCTCTTCGCAATTGTCAATGGATGTTCGTAGTCGCTTTGTTGCTTGACGATCAGTGAATGATCCTTGTAGGAAACGACAGTTTCGAGGTATGATGTCTGATCGGGAATATCCCGTAACAGAGACGAACCCGTCTGAAGCAAATACAATTGGGTTATCGGCCCGCCTTGATTTGGTCAGTATGACATCTAGATGAACAGTATTCCTTGGGAAGAACATACCTTGGATCAGTCAAACAAAAGCAGTCGCCTAGTCCTGGGTATCTTTCCTTGTCGTTTGCCAAAGCCATAGTAGCGGAAGCAGTAACCTGATGTTTTACAAAACGTGGATACAAATCGCTAGCTAGCAATTTCTCGATTTGCTCCTGTGACGCATTGAAGATATCTTCCAGACCGGGAAGAATATTGTTCGTCGCGCTCTTGATATCATGTGATAATTGTCGAGCATGAGAATTGGAGATATTGATTTGCTTTGGCGCCTCTGACGAAACAAAGGTTGAGTAAATCGTGGAAAGAAGGCGTGTCGCTTCATCTATTAATCGATTGTACTCATCAATCTAGTTTGGCCCCTTTAGCACTTAACTCCATGCAAAAAGTCATTATTAGCATACCTTTTGCAAAAATTCAAGATTTTCCGCACAAGCACGACTTTGACAAAACTTCAAGAATCGATGCGCGGTCGTTGGATTATGAAGCACGATATAAAATACTTCAGAGCTAAAGAAATCTGCAAAGTTTCCTGCGCTACTCAGTCCCATACCATTCTCACCACTGCTACCATTCCTACTGCTTACACTTCCTTTGTTACTAGGACTTGTTCCCGTCGAGCCTTTTGTGCTACTTCCGGCATCTCTAGAAAAGGTGGTGCGACGTGGACTCTCGGATGTAGATTTGGCGGAATTGGGAGTTATCGGTACACGCTTTGAGCTTGGAGTTCGGGCTCTTTCAGGATTTGTTGATAGCGGAGGCAAAGGAGCGGTTTTGTTGTATGAATCGGACTCACTACTGAAAGATCTCGATGGCGGTCCATCCCTGTTCTGATAGTAGTGGTCAATCGCGTCCGTCATTTTTACGCTAAGTCTAACTGAAGCACTTAGGCCTATTGTCAAAAAACACGTGTGAAAGAACGCATAGAAAATGCCAAAGCCATAACGAACCACAAAGTGGCGCTTCCTTAAGGTAAAATAGTAAATACTGAAGGGGTGGGCCAATTTCCAGCGTAGCTCTGGAATCTCGATAACTGCTAGATTTGGCAGTGTGGAGCGACCCGTGCTCAGAGATTTCCTTCTTGGCCTGTACACAATAGATCGATATACAGGATATGGAAAATCATGAGCCGCAGACCCGCCTATTCAGGAGGTGGACTCCGATCTCACCTAGATATGATTGGTAAAGCCATCTCATCCACTTTGGTTGAATACAAAGGGTAAGGGAAAGTATTCACCCTGTCTCAAATGAATGTGACGATGTGCACACTACAAAAAACGGCACAGGCTTTCGCAGAAGCCAACCGCGTAATCATCAGACGAACAGCAGGTCCATGTAGCAAGGTACCTCATTCTAAACCATAACCAACCAGAACCAAAATTCGCGTCGTGCCGTTCAAGATACGAATAAACTGTGCGGCACTAAATGTGATTGATAATCCTTGATATGCAATTTCGATTTTCATATGTGGATCCGTTATCAATTTTCTGAGTCTTTTTCCAGTTCTTATCCGCCTTCGAGTAGCCGAGGATGAAATGCAAGAAGGGGTGCTGTGCCGCAATATTACACACCATCCATATACATGTATGCGGGCAAGGAATAGGCATCGGATACCTGGTGCCTGGGAAATCTTGATTGCATCCTTGATTCGATTCGTCAAATCTCAATATTTAGGGAGGTCCATAGTTAGACCTCGGGCTAAGATAGTTCCCGAACAAGCGAAAATTGAAGGAGAATTGAACCTCAAAAACGAACACGCTGAAGTATTAGATGATAGATCTGGGAAAGAGAAGACCGGAAGAAAAAAGACACTTCGGACAAAAAACTCAATAAGGTTCCGAAAAACGAATCTACAAACTCAATTTTCATCTCATCGACGGCGCCACATGTGCTGGGGAAACCATGTCGCTAGACCCTGGAATTGCATTTGCTTTCTGCAAGGACGGCTCCCACCCCACTAATGATATGTCTCTCACTGATCCTCCGTTCACAACCCTCCGCAGTATTGTTCATAGAAATTTCATTTCGTGACTATTCCCTTAAGAGGAACAGATGCCAAGAGTTGATGATAATGAACTATTTAATTTTTGTATCTGGTCGAGGTTGTTGTAATCACACGAGTTCCAGAATTTGCATTCGGGTAATGTAAGGGAAAATGTATGTATATAGGTATCATTTTCTCATGGTTCGTATGTATTTGCCATTTCACAAGTCAACGCAAGTGCGTTCCTTGAAAAGGTGTAATCTATCTACGGGAATTGTAAGTCGGTTCTATTTCCTCCATGCGCCACATCTATATAGAACTGAAAGCATATTCGACGTCAACATCGTTATGATTTTGCATCTTATTCAAACATCCAGACTCCTCATAACCCTACTTCTCTTCAAACTTTGCGACCGAGCAGAAACAGTCTTTGCTACACTAGAGGCAGCGCATCCATTTGCAGCACACTTCTGATAGAGCGTAATTGCAGCATTACCACCGCATTTCTCGGCACTGTTTCCTGCGCATGGCATGATACAATCACCTAGCATACCAGCAACAGGTGCCCGGTCTGCAGATAGGATATTGTCGCAGTAACATTGACTTCCGAATTCCATTCCGGCATATGTATGGCCTTTGGACGCACAGAAATTCACACAGGTTTCGATAGTCATTGTATTGTTTCCTTCCCAATCGGCATTCAAGGTTCTGTTTGCAGCGTCATCGGTTCCACATCCGAGATAGGTCCAGCCTTTAGAGGCACTCAAATCAACGATGCCGATTGGGAGCGAGGGAGCCTTGGAGGCGGCGGGGTTGAAGCGGGAAGGGGGAGCTTGGAGCGACTTTGCTAAAGCAACATCTTGAGGACAAGCTGGTGGTGTGTATCCCGCCGGACCTGAAGAAGGTGCATTGCAACCGGGAAGTGCAGAGAGCGTATCGCTTACAGGTTCGTTAATTAGAGCAGCAAGTTTGCATTCTTGGGTGTCAGATTGTTCGTAAAAGGTAAAAGTCTGGTTTGAACAATCGGGTTCGCCGTCAAGGCAGTTTTTGATACCTTTTGTGAGTGTTGGGATATCCCAACCATTGACCTTGACCGATATTAGCTTCATTAACTACCATGAGAACGCAATCGCGAAATGCTTACAAAGTCACCATGGAATCCGTAACCAGTGGTATCACCATTAGCAAGGACAAAAGGTTGAGAATTGCCGTACCACTCATTGGCGAAGAGATCAGTACGATATGTTACTTCGAAGAATAAAGTCATCATATGATGAGGATGTGAAGCTGGGCAGCGACCACCGTCAAAATCACCATCTGCAGGGTACGACATATGAGATTTGAAATCGGCTGAAGTTACATTAACACCATCCCAACAACTGGGCATTGTGACCTGAAGTCGAAGACCATCTGGACAGTTGATGTTTGGGAATCCATTTGTTTGAAGATCAGTTCCTGTGCATCGAAAACTAACAGCACGGTCTGCGAAAGAAGAGTCATTGTAGCTTCGTCGATTTGTATCTCCTGCTAGCATACGAAAATTCTCAGGGAATGGAACAAGTGGATCATTATCTGGACCTGGGCGCTGACTTGGGAAACGTTAGCAAACGTACGACATGGCGGTGCATCAAGACTTCAGCGTCTCCAAGACTTACAGATAATAAATAGCCATCCCCCCAAGATTTCCATACCCATCATCTCCATTAATAGGTACAGAAATAAAACTACCATTCTGAGCCTTGTAGTAGAGCTTTGGGGTCCAATAATTTGACAAATCTTCCTTCACATTGCAAGTCCCACATTTGGCAGCACGAGCGTCAGCATATGTCATATTGGCGCTGAAACCACTACCGCCAGCAATCGCATGCACATGAGATGCAGGGACAATTTCAGGACTGACTACTGGATCAACACGCTCGTCGACGAGACGACTATAGCATTGAACGACAAATGTGGTGCTTGCGGGCGAGAAGAGCGATCCCAGGAAAGCGAGACCAATTGTTTTGGTTGATTTGAACAGCATCTTGACTTTGGTTCGTCGCGGTGGTTGCTGGAGTCAAAAGTGGTAGCAATCAAGTCGATTCACACGATAGTGGGCGGCTTTCAAAGCCAAAAGAGTGTTAAGTATTGCTTATTTAAGGAGCGTAGGTTGTATTGAAGGAACGTACGATCAGGTATCCAACCCGATCAATGTCAAAGTGAGATAAAACGAACGTGAGTGTGAAGAAAGAAAGTAGCGACAACTTGTCTCTGTCCAGAAGATTAGAAATGAAAAGAAAAAAAGGAAGCTAGTCAAGAGAGGGGAGATGTAAGAAAATTATAACAATTCCCTACGAAAACAATTTTTCAAAATCTGATATGTCATTTGCCAAGATAATCCTATTTCTGTAATACAAACGGATCACAAACGTTACACCCATTTCCAGTGAATCATGTATACGCTGTTGATTTCACATTACCGTGAATGTTACCTTCTGATAGGAGAACTTGGACGATGAGCGACGAAATTCGTATGACAGGATCGCAATTATTATCCGAAACTTATCGCATCTGCACAATTTAGGAGATGAGATAGAGAATTAGGAAGATGGGACGGCTTGATACTACTTAGATAGTGTGCTGAGCCGTAAGGCTGTACCCCTGATGCTCTTTTTAGCTACACTACCGCCTGTACAACTTCTTGGCGATGATCCGAAACGTGGTGGCGGAAGTGATTGGTGGGGAGTCGAGGAGTGTTTGGGGATGTTCTAGACGGCGTGAAATTTCGTATATCTATCTGCATATCCAGTCCCAGAACTTCAACCTCTAGGAGTTCGAAAGGTACGAGAATGTTTAGATTAATAGGGGTCATGGGGTGTAAACGGTCTTGATGGATGCGCAAATAATCAATATCCCAATGGATGAAGTGCGTTTGTGAACATGAGCTTAATGCGAGTTCAAGCGACCTTTTACTCTCATGTCTGTCGGAATGAGTGACGAGGCATTTAGGTGGATTCACGAGAATGAAAGTGGTGCGCTATCTAATCGCTCAGTAGATTATAGGACAGAAGAAATGCGAATCATTTCCTCGTCATTGATTTCACCCGTCTTCTTTATTAAACATTATTGCGAGATGGATTTGTTCCGAAGGTCCCCAGTATACATCTTAATGACAACCCCCTTTCTATATCAATGGTTTCCCGTGATAGGCGATATTTTCGTCGGAGCTATGACAATGGCCAGCAAAGCAACTGTTACCACTACTAACCACAGAGGAATCCCCGACTTGAGGTATCTCCAGACTACCTTGATATGATTGCTTTCTTTCTTGTCGACACAGATATTTCTCCCTAGTACCAGACATCCCCTCCCTCCTGGCTTACTATCACATTCTTGATGCTCTCTTCTCCTCTTCATCAACAAGCTGTGGATATTGTTAGTCTTCACATCTTTGGACCACAAAAACTGTAGTAAGACTCACACAACACTCCCTCGACAAAATCTAACATCACTACCCAATTCACATTTACTGTCGTTTGGACAATCCAGATGTAGCCGCCGTCTCTGAATCAGCCACTCTATCTTCAAATGTAAACCGGTATATACAAAAGAGTAGAAGTGTCGATTGGTGTGTCTTAGGGAGAGCGCGTCTGGATATATCAGATGAGAAGTTATCAATAATTGAATTTCTTGTGGTAAATCTAGAAGATTGAGTTTGATAGTACCATATTCCGTCTGAGGAGACGGAAGAGTATGGTGCTTCTCCATGATGTGGTGAGCAGGCAAGATAGATAGATCCTGTAATCGCGATAAACTTATAATCTGATCACTGCAAGAAGGACAAAAGATACTGGTATATAATTCGTGCTGCCTATACCAGATACAGGTTCAATTGAATGAATGGATCATCGAGTCACTCTCGTGTTGAATACGATTATTTGAAACGTGGTATCTTTGACCAGGCTGCCACTTCTGCGCTTTTGGAGAGATGTGATTCGTTCCAGAGTCATAACTAATGACAGGAATATGTTGGAGTGACGAATACTTAAGACTTCCCTGGGCAGAAGGCTGTGTTTCTGTGGCATGGGAGGAGGGGAACGCTGATTCACTAAAGTCAGAACTTAAAAGGCTGGTAATACCTAGTAGGCTTCATAAGAAAGGCGACACAGTTGCTACAGCTGAAGCATCGGTGTACATTGCAAACAATGGCGATTTTCTGAATATCAATTTGAAATCCTTAAGACTGTAACAGTATTCAAGAATTCCCCAGTTGATATACAGTCTTTCAAAAATTGACATTCTTGAGTGTAACCAATTCTAAGAGATTGATTGCGAATTATCCCACAAATAGGCTGCACGTGATTACGCTCCAATCGCGTCAATTGTGTGGCAACAAGCGTGAACGTGTCATGGATTGTCCCAAACTACCAGAACGCACTGATGTATCGCACTAATAAGTACATACATCGGCATGGCTGGCTCTGCCGTGGAAGCGACAGGACTGCCTCCCAATTTCGCAGATGGCGAAAGTGATTATGGTTCCGATTTCTCACCCGAAGAAGTTGAGATAGTAGAGAAATTATTATCGCCGGTCCACCTATTTAAGGAACCAACGGAGATCGAAGACAATCCCATTGTCACCGAAATCGAGTATCATGAGCCAGAACGTGCTCTTCGTCTCCCTCGAGTCGTTGGGAAGGAACAGATCTCACCTCTGCTCCAGGCTATTCGTGATGCGGAGATGGTCGCTGATCAAATCAATGCTTCGGTCTCGAAACGCGAGTACTATCCAGACTGTGAGTGTATTTGTTTATCGCCCAGTTCATATCTCTGACTTACGCAGCAGGATTTAGTGAAGGATCAAATACCTGAAAATGTGCCAGCCGCAGCTCCTGCAATACAAGTGAATGAAGTCTCAGTAAAGCACACAGAGTCTGCAACCTCCGCCCTCCCAGACACACGATCGCCCCTCGAACGATTTCGTACTGCCCCGAAGAAACCTCTTTCAGTGACAGACCTTGTGTCTCCTGCATGGTGTGAGCTGCAATACTGGTACACATTGACGAAACTTGGGAGGAGGAAGCAAACACCCGCTATGAAGCAGGGTAGTACTGTACACAAAGTTTTGGAAGATCAGGTACATAGGTCTGTTCAGATTGAAATCCAAACGAAAGAAGACGCTTGGGGTCTACGAATATGGAATGTGATACAAGGTTTACGAACATTACGAGAAATGGGACAAACGAGGGAACTGGAGATATGGGGTACTATTGATGGATTAGTTGTTAATGGGGTCATTGATGAGTTGAGCTACATATGTCCGGATGTTGAAATGGAGGTATCGCTCCTGGGGAATACGGAGGAAAAGGGCCAGAAGAAGAGCAAAAAGAAGAAGAAATCGCCACCCGCGGACCAAGTTTCTATATCTGATTTCTTCAAGGGAATGGAAGGTTCATCCATTTCAGAGGCGACACGGATAAAATTAAGGAAGCAGTCGAATAAAGTATATGTTTGTGATGTCAAGACCAGGGGTGTTCGCACGCTACCAAACGACGCAGCGTTTCGCCCTACTCGAGTACAACTTATGTTGTACCATCACTTACTTGGCAATCTTGCCACAAACTCAGTAGATTTTAGCGTTTTGGCAGCCCGTTATAGGTTGGATACAAGTAAGGCATTTTCAGATGCATTCATCGCTCAGGTCGGTAGCATGAATGAAGATGATGATGGGGTATACCACGATGCACTTGAGGAGCAGGATGATTCAGCGCCAAGTTCTAGTCAAGATTCTATGAGTCTTCTCCTCGCTCACAACAATCTTAATGCACTGTGGTCCGTGATGATATCTGAATTTCAAATCACTTTCCCCGATGGTGCCGGGTCATTGGGAAGGATATTAAAGACAGAATATCGATCACGAGATGATGGAGAGATCATTGGAATCAAGACAATCCCCATGGATAATGAAGAACTGAGCTCATACTTGGAGGAAGAACTGCGATGGTGGAAAGGAGAAAGAGAGGCAAAGGGTGTTCAATTGGATGAAGCATTCAAATGCAGGAGTTGCGATTTCGCCGAAGGATGTGAATGGAGGTTACAGAAGGTTGTAGAAGCAACCGAAAAGGCTCGGATGATGAAGAAGAGGGGGAAGAAAAGTGTTGTGTAGTTATTTTTGGCGTCTTTATGGCGTTGCGTTGCGGTCAATCTAGATCATATCTATGACTTCATACATTATATATTATACAGATCCATTCATGATACCAGATAATATTTAATCCTTTTTTCGATTCGAAGCTTGCACGAAATGACTTTCTTTGCTGTCAATTGGGAAATAAATCTTCATTTGATGATGGACTACAGCTAGATCTATCGTTCTACTCTTCCCAGTCTACCATCGACAGCTAGGCTGTTTTTCTGGAGCCATGTTTGTGTATCTAGGAATTTGTTAATCCATCTGACTCATTGACATCGCTCAACAACATGGATTCGTACAACGTTGATTACAAGCATGAGGATTCTGCACAAACGGAAGGCTCTTCCAGCGCATCACGGTCATCAGCATCCAGCAGATCATTATTCACTGAACAGAATGTGAATCATAGGAGATATATAGGCACAGAACTTTTCCACAGCCATTCTTTAATCATTTCTTCACCTTCCATCTTTCCTTCCATCCCATACACAGCCTACCACATACCACCCAACATGTCCTCCCTACAACTACAAGAGCCCACCCCCACAATAACCAGCTTTGCGCTGCACACCATGGGCCCCTCTCTACAACGCTACCTCGACATAAAAGTGCACCACCTCGTATCTTCCCAACCTTGGACCAAAATAGAAGTCGTAGGCCACCACACCCGTTCCGCTCCAGCCATCATCTACAATGGAGAAAAAACCGATAAAGCCTTCAATTATCAACGACCCACCGCCATGATCCTGGGAGAGGGAAAACTGCGCATTAATTGTTTTCCAGGGAGAGACTACGTAAAACATTATGCTAATATCGTGGCAACGCATTTAGCAATCGAGGGGAAAGATCCGGGAATCGTGAAGATTAAACTACCCCAGGAAAACGCAGGCTATGAAGAATTCATGAACTCGAATCTGAGGGGTTTAGCCGGGGAAAACACAAATTTGATACTTGTAGGATCGATTCCGAGAGATACAATGAGATCAACAGAACCCTGGAAAGAAGAAGAAGATTCGGATGAGTTATTTGCGTGGCAGACGGTTACGAAGACAAATGGATTCACAGTCACGATATTGAAATGTCGAGCGAGTTTTTGGGGGGATTTGGCGGGGGATCTCGTGAGATGCTTGAGGGAAATCTGTGGGGTTTCTTTGCAATGCGTCATCTATGTTGGGAAACTGGGCGCGTTGGCGCGGGAATATACGCCTAATAGGACGTTGGCGACGGGATCGAAAAGTTTCGTTAATGGGGAGTTTGTTGAGTGGGAAAATCCGATCGGTGAGGAGATTCTGGGGAAGGTGGCCAGAGGTGTGCATTGTACGTCGGCTTCGGTACTGGAGGAAGATCATGCGTGGTTTGAAAAGGTGAGGAGGGAGTTTTGTTGGGTGGATCCGGAGATTGGTCATATGGCTGTAGCGGCGAGGGAAAGGGGTGTGAGGTTTGGGTTCTTGCATGTGGTGTCGAATAATCTGGCGGGAGGGTTTGAGTTTGATTTGGCGAATGAGAGGGAGAGAGTGGTGGTTGATGATAGAGTGCTGATGAATAAGTGGATTGAGAGGATTCTGAATGATTTTGTTGAAGAGTTAGACGAAAAATTCGGGGGGAAAGCCTAAGACTTGTGGTTATTGACGGTACATCGAATTTGGAGTATAATGTAATTCGAGCATCAGTCGTAACGGACTTGGGGAGTGCTGTGCAGTGTCAAAAGTCATCATGATACATTAGAGGTAATTAATCAACTTCAAATTAGAATATGACTTCATCTATAAATACGATCTTCATTATTCTATAGTGTATTATACAGTCCATGTTTATTGCTTGACTCCAACCCTTACAACTCATACACCCTATCTAAAATTATTTAATGATCCATCCTAATATAATATAATCGACCCCCTTCCCAGAATAAAAAATACAGCCCATCCAGTACGTCTCTACTCTTCCCACAAACAATCCCCAGAAGCAGCTCACCAAGGATTTCTCAGCCCATTCCAAGTCCATAACGTCGCTGCTTCCGGATCTTCTATCACCCCCATCGCCCAAGTTGATGATTTCCCACACTCATCTATCCCATACTTTCCCTTTTCCCTTATAACCTTCAAACACCTTCACACTTATTTGCGCCTCCGTCAATTCCGCGGGATTGGGTCCCAAATCAGCGCCTGTTTCAGCTGTGTGAAGAGCCAATATCACCGGAGCTTCAGAGTCCAAATCTCTATGCACTTCAACGGCTAGATGCTATAAGAAAGGATGTGTGAGAAGAATATACATGACCATGAGTTGTAAAGTGATGAGAAGAGATTGCTTATTAAGTAGAAAGCTACATACACATAAGCCCATATCAAGCGCGGCTTTAGAGGCAGAATATGCGGCTAGGCCCCATATACAAGATTGAATGCAATATTGGAGATCTGGACACTAGGTATGAGAAGAAGGTATTTGGCGGCAAGAAGTGGCCCAAACGCATTATTTTGGAAGTGATGGTAGTAAAATTGAGAGATTCTATTGAAAAGAAGGAATAATCGTCAGCATTACACGCTCGTCAGCGCAATGCAGAAAAAGCAAATCACGATTTTTTGGTGCAAAGTGTATCTGCCAAGCTACGAGCTCTCTGTGTAATCGTGTAGAAGGTATCAAACTGATACCGTCAAGCAGACCCAGCGAAAGCCTTCTCGATCCCTATTACTAGCAGGTGGCGGCACTAAGAAGCTCCTAGATAAAAAATGCTATTCAGCACAGCGACGACTCACCCTTCAATCACTGTACGTACCCCAATCCATGCCTCCATAATTAATGACTACAGCTTCAATAATTTGCCCCATCAACTAAGGTATATTACAGAGATCCTTGAGAGTCTGCCCATTCGTAAAATCACACTTCAATATCCGTAATTTAGACGGATCCTTAAGCGCCTTGGCGAGATCGTACAAGGCCTGTGGCTTTTCAAAAGATTTATAAGTTGCGAGGACGATATTCTGGGGATTTGCCAAGAGTAACTGCCGTGTGAATTCGTACTCGATACCTGGACTGGCACCTATGACTACCTAGTACTTTGGAAAACTAATCATGTTGAATTTATACTGTGTAGACTGAAATTCGTGGGAAGTGGGGGTTTGAGAATATTCCTAGCTGTAATGAAGAGGATAGAATCATAACCAGAGCTATATTCTAGATATCATACAGACATAGAGTCGCACCTACTTCATTCGACATTGACGATTGTGCCTGATGAGTGTGAGATGTGGATATAATTTGAGATGCTGCTTTAATGTGTGAGCGAAGAACCAGCAATGACGGTCTCAAGTATAGAAAACAAAGAAAGTATAATTCAAGACCCTCAAATTCTGTGGAACAAGATTTTTGTTCTTTTACCTTGTCAATATCCGTTTCAAATTTATAGCTCCCTAGAGGTCACAGGTCATGAGACCAAGAATTCAATTTATATACATTCTGCCTCTACGGGTTTGTCGGTCCGGGTAAAATATTACTATAAAATTACTGAGTATAAGAATCCATTTTTCTATCGCTTTTTCTGTATTCATTCCATAGAAGTCGAAAAAGAAAAATTGTTTTTTTATCATTATGTATTCGAATAATCAGTTACAAGCAACTCTGCTCATAATTGCAGGAATTCAAAATGTGTATGCACAGCAAGCTGCATGGGGCCAGTGTAAGTAAGGGTCGTGAAAGGAAGATGAATCTTCTAGACATTGCTAATAAATCTCGGACGGCAGGTGGAGGGACAGGCTGGACCGGCGCAACGACTTGTGCATCGGGTTATGTGTGTACTTATTCTAAGTAAGATTCTGCCCGCTTCCCACTTGTCATACCCGTCGTAGATTTTTCAATTGAACCGTCTCGCTTCCTGGCATTCACTGACCATGCAATCAGTCCATGTAATCCATCACCTTTCCGCCTGGATTATACCTACTGACCACTACCCTGAAAAGACTATTCCCAATGCCTTCCTGGCACCGCATTATCATCATCATCAACAACGATTGCGACAACACCGGCTACAACCACTTCCGGCACACCAACTACCACACATTCAACAACAACTACACTTTCCACAACCACTACCACCGGTGTAGCCTCATACCCGGGAGCAACTCTCCAAAGTGGCTATTATTGGATTCGTGCCGTTGAAACCCCAAACTTTCAGTCAGTATTCCCACTTTTATCTCAGAAATGAGCTTGAAAGCATTGATCCCAGAGATCATCTCAATTCCGGGGACGGATAGGAAAGTCAAATAACATCATCTGGGGGAAAAAGCCTAATTCATCATCATCTTGTAGTTCCTACCTCCAGGCCTCCCCAACTGCCAAGCCCGGCACTGCTGTCCTAGCCGACAGGTCCACCGCCGGCCAGTACCAAATCGTATCTGGTCAGCTAGTTGAGTTAATCGCACCCAATACGTTCCTCTATGCAAATATCCAACCACCCGCAAATTCATCTGCTGTTAGATTATCTATGTCATTCAATACCACCCAAAATACCTTTGGCACGTTTGCATTTAGTGGAGATGCGGTAACGTGGAGTGTAGCTAGCATTAGTAGGCCGAATTTAAGTGCGTGGTTGGTTTGTGGCGCTCAGGAGTTGTGGATCAATTTGGGAAATTATGCGTATTTGACGCCAACGGGATGTGTAGATGAGACGATTCATTATTTCAATGGAGCAACTGTTGATTAGGAGATTGATGACGCACAAGCAAGGAACTAGTAAGGAGATGTCTATGAAACCTATGCTCTTATTGTGATTGTACATACCTTGATAGGATATTGTAAATACATAGACACCAAATTGAAATCCAAAACACAAACTTTTGATATACAAGAAAATTTATACAGAGCTGGCAACTGTCTTCTTTGGTGCTCGTTTTAATAAGCAGTGACTTCCCCAGTTTCTGCGAAATCTCTCTGGAATAAATGGTAAATCTGGTAACCAAATGGTTCGTGCCAGGATGTGAGTTCTAGATGCATCGAGGAATGGTTCACATTTTACGGACTCCCAGTTCTCGGAGTCCATGATGTAGTGAGGCTCAAGCTCGGAGGCCATAGAGCCAGGATAGTAGGTATCGACCAGAAAGTTACAGGTCTTGAGGTCAACCTGAATGCAATATTAGTTTCTTTTTAAACATGCAAGAAAAGAGTATTTGCGAAATGATTTACTTACATATTTGCTCATGTCTTCGATGTTTCGGTCATTCATACCCGACGGGATGAGCCATGTGGGCCAGATTCCGAATCCCGTACTAGCTTCGGAAAACTCACCGGGAAGGAGACCATCGAATTCACTCTTTACAAATTTTGCTTTCATGCCGTTTGGCAAATGATAAGAGCTCGGAAATCTGTACCAGTCTTTGGAAAAGCAGACGGAATCCCCTCGTGCCCCAAGGGTACCGTTTTGGAGAGGACTATATATTTTCAAGGGGGCCGAGTACGCTGTATAGATTCCGTAAATTCTGGCTACGCCAATATCCACAGATCCGATGATGAAGAAGCTTACAAACAACAGCTTCAATTTAGCTGGAATCTTACCGACCAAAGTTCTAGGATCCGAATGACCGAAAGCCGCCAAGAGGATGTGAAGTGACATAGCCGCATTAAGTGCAAGGCATGGGTAGGCTGGATACATAAATCGTTCTTCCTTATGTGGCTGGAAGCTGAATATTGCAAGCCAAATGTAAAATGGTGCCATGAAAACAACGCTACGAAGAGCTGTTGTGGTGCCGCCTTCTCGTGACCCAAATAGTTTCTGAAGTATGAAAAGCGGGAGAGCTGAAATTGCAAGCACAAACCAAATATTGAAGTTGAGAATCAAATTACGAATGTAAAAATGCCATGGCTCAGTACCATAGATCTCAGGACCTCTTCCCTCGCCACTGAAGATATTATAAAGAACAATGTTCAGAGGGACAATCACTAATTGCCTATAGAAGAAGCCAGAAACGAGGAATTCAAAGAACTTGTTACAATTTTAGCGATTGTAGGAGAGGAAACTTGGGTAAAGCTTACCAAAACAATCAATCCTCCAACAATCCCCCTGACGAATCGCATTACGGTATCGACGACGGCATCTTTATCGCTCAAGCTAGCGAAAATTACCTCTTCAATTAAGAAAGGGGCAGACAAAGCCATAGAGAATGGCCAGCCGAGAATTCCACCGACAGCGAACCAAAAGATACCCTGCGCAGTCTTTAAGCCCCCTCTCCAGTTCATGAAAGCGGCCATTCCAAGCATAGTTGTATACATAGCGAAGCTCGATGGTAAATAGGAGGCCGAGGCATGAAAGAATCCAGGGCTAAAGATATTGGCCATCATGAAGAACATGGCGACTCGCGGGTTCAAGGTTCCGCTAATGACTCGAAACATTTGCGTTTGGCACAGAGCGCATATGAATGCGAGACAATATCGAATGAAATAGAATTCGCCAACCTATACCTCCATTAGAATATTAACCGTCTATGAATATTTGATTTCTCTGTACCTTCGTGGGGAATGGGAGTAGCCTTCTGAAATTCCCCATCAGGGCATGGATAGTGACATAGAGCCAACTTCGAATCGCAAATTCCGGAGAATATTCCCAAGTTTGTAATCCATATCTATGACTGAGATAATGTGTAGGTTCCCAGTAATTAAAGGTCTCGTCACAATCCTGTATAGGAGCATACAAAGCTGCCAATATATTTGCTCCTAGAAAGACATAAAATGCGCTGATAGGTTGAACTGCGAATGGAGTGGGAGGTCTATTGAAGCTTGGTTAGAACATCCCATACATACCTTTTCTGAAATACTGACTTTTTCTTTTTTGAATGTGAAGCTGTAGAAGGTTCTGCTCCTTTAGATGAGCCCAAATTTACTGGCTGCAGAGGGGCCATTGTTGCAATTGACTTGCTTTTTTTAATCGATTTCCAAAAATCGATTAAATACACGCAGACCTTAACGATGACATCGTGTTCTAGTGTACTATTACATAAAGCTTACATAAAATGGAGAGCTTGAATTGTGCATACCGATAAGAATCCACAAAAGCTTATCGCCCTGCGCTAAGATTAGATGATTAGCGTCGGGAAATATTTGGAAATTTTGAAGTTCAAAAACTTTCTGGTCAATAATTCGTACAACATTGAAGTATTGCATTGCAGCAAATTTTTGTTGAATTTCCTTTTGAATACCCATATTCATATTGTACTCTTATAATATTCTATTGGCACTGGTATCGCATATTTAAATTCGAGCCAATTGATAAAGTCTACCACGACAATCACTCGAGCGCAATACACCATCACCAATCCTTTCGCAGATCGTTTTCGATTTCAACTGGAAGCATGAGTAATTCTGACTCCATTTCGTCAGTTCCTCCGCAAGAGGAGAAGTTCCATCTAAAAGGGGAGAGTGAAGAATCTGCCTCGTCTCCATCCACTCTCTCCAATATACCTGGGCTGGGACGACTTGGAAATGCGCCAAAGTCTGAGAATCCAACCCCAATAGCGGAGAACGACCTCGCAGAGAATCACTTAGAGGAATCTGCCACACCACAAGATAAATTGTCGGAAAGCAGCCATGCTCAACCCCCAGAAGATTTCAAAATGGCGGATGCAGAACCTCTACTTCAAGAATCTGCGACTGCTGTGACCACTGATGCGACTCCAGAAAACCTTCCAGAAATCAAAACTGGGATTTTACAGGAAACGGGAGTCGGCATCGAGCAAATAAAAGGTCAAAATAATTTGGAGATTGAACAAGCGCCTCTAGAACGAGTCATAATGAACACGCAAGACGCCGACAGCGACGCGATGGACATTGCGCCGTCACAATCTGCCACAGACATTCATGCTGAACAAGGGAAAGATATGCCATTGGAAGAATCATTAGGACCTCAACCTAGTACTATTGATATTCAAGCACCGGAGAGCCATGCCAATCAACCGGATTTAACCCATGCTTTAGAGGCGATGCTAGGAGGCCTGCTACAACCTGCAACTGTGACTGCGGATGTTACAACGAACAATGCATCCGCAGCACCAGCGACAGAAGAGGAACACCCAGAATGGGAGGTTGACTCATCTCCCTATGAGTCTTCATCAGATTCCTCAAGTGATAGTTCATCCGAGGACGATAGCGAGGAGGAGGATGGAGAAAATGCCTACAAATTATTAAGTCCAGAAGAACAAGCAAGAATCTTAATGACGGAAGACGATGGGGGCTCAGATGATGAGGGAATGGCACGTGGAGAAAAGCGCACCGGGGGCCACTTACGTACGAAGAACGAGGTTCCAGAAGAGGTGATACCCAAACCAGATGTCACGATAACGCCTGAAATGTCTATCACAAAATTGGGAGCTGTGGAAGGAGTCGTGGATAATATCATTCTCATTAAAGCTTTCACAAGTGGAGAATATCAAGTATTGAGAGAAGAATCTGTGCTATGTTTAGAGGATCGCAGCGTTATAGGTGTAGTGTCGGAAACGTTGGGCAGAGTGGAACAACCATTGTATTGTGTAAGATTCACGAACGCAGCTGCAATTGCTGAAGCAGGACTATCTGTTGGAACTACGGTGTATTACTCTGAACAGCATTCAACGTACGTCTTTACACAAGCTTTGAAAGCATACAAAGGTACAGATGCTTCAAACTTGTACGACGAAGAAGTTGGCGACGAGGAAATGGAATTCTCTGATGATGAAAAGGAGGCTGAGCATAAGCGAATGATAAAGCAAAAGAGGGCAGAGAAGAGAGGTGTTAAGACTCAGCAGAATGGCAGCAATTCACGTGGTGGGCATGCTCTGCAAAAACCGTATACCTCTGGTAACAACAGCGCTGTGTTGAACTACGACGAAGCCGAGGATGGCCCTTATAAAACTCTTACTAGACCAATTGGATTCACTGGTGGGGCAAGTGGTAGTGAAGCTCCTCAAGAGGGCTCGCATTATAACAGATCAAGCCAACGTGGCGATCATGGTGGTAGGGGCAGAGGAAGAGGTCGTGGAGACAGAGGCAGAGGAGATTGGGGAAGAGGCCGAGGTAGAGGTGACGGACATAATGATCGAAATGCCAATTCTCATAACAATCCATTGCAATCAAGCCATGCATTACCACCTTCTACTCCAAGTCCGGGGGCATTCAACTCCCAATCAGCTTCATTACCCCCAAAGCCTAACTTTCCACCTCCGCCACCTTTAAATATTTACGGCAGTCAAAATCAGCCACAGCAATATCAACCCCCCCCATCACCACAATACCCATCTCAACAACCTCCAGTATGGCCAATGTACCCGCAAGGTTATCAGCAACCTTATCAGCAACCATACCAACAGCCTCAACAACCTCAACAACCTTTTGCTCAAGCACAGAACCCTTGGGCGGGTATGCCTCCTCCTCCTCCCTTACCAGCAGGCGCATTCATAAATCCGGCATTCTTCGCTCAGCAGAATGGGGCAAACCAAAACGGAGCAAATCAATGGACTCATCCGGGCCAGCAGAATGGGAACGGGGGTGGTAGATAATTCATGAGGGGACTATATATGATCATTGTAGCTAAGAATAAAATTATGACCAATAAACTTTTGGTCTTTCTCGACGTTGAATAAAAACCCATATTGATGATACTTCAATTGACGACGCTCGCGGTTACAAAATTGGGCGTTTTGTCCCCTTCATTTCCAAGTTTATTGGTTGAATGGTTAAACAGTAACTACCAAGCGATTTTTACAGGTTTGCATTGTTCTGATACCTCTATTACGGCCAAGTGGTTCTTTACTGCGGGTATCATAAAGATTGTACCTAAAGTCCCCTCAGTTCATGATCAAAATCGTATCATCTCGATCAATTATCATCAAGTGATTCAAGATGAAGAATATTTTCTATGCCTGATGAGGTGTTCGTACGCCGTCGTGATGTTTGACCGTGATAACCCATACCCGAAACGGAAAAAAAGTCCCTGGCGATAAGAACGAATTTGGCGGGGTTCTGCCGCGCTACAGATCCTATCATTCATTCCCAATTCACGATACATACATAAATATATGATTTCATTGAGATATCAATATGTTTCATTCCGAGTCAGTTCAAGAATTCACATCAAGATTCCCTTCGCTTTCAATTTCAAGACTGAATTATTGTGAAGATGGGTGAGACGAATTGGGATAGCTTCAAACTATGGACCAAATCTACCTGCGCCTCAGAAGCCGCTCGAGTTGTCAACGACAAGCCCAAGATGTTGTTTTATGGTGCGGGCATAGTCTGCCTTGCAGTATGGCTGCTAATACGAGCCGCAACGATGTTCAAGAAACCGAGATATGCCAGACCCAGAACACCTGACCTGGAGAAGCCGACTTTCAAAAACGGTAAAGCACAGAGACCTTTAGGAGGTTAGTATGATGCAGTGGTTGATGAATTGCAGCTGATTTCTTGATAGTGTGGGAGCCCATGCAGTTCAAACGCCCAACAGCAGTTCCTTTTCCTGATTGGGATGTGCAGCAAACGAAGCCAAATCCATACCGTCCATTTCGCTATGGAGCATATCACATTACTATGGGTTTACGCAACATGGATTGGAATGAATGGATAGGTACATAAATAATATCTTACATGATAGACCGACTGGCTAATGTTTCAAAGAATTGGATAACCAATACATGAAATTCCATGACGACAAAGCTAAACGTATTATCGAACGTGGCGCTAGATCTTGCTATACCGATCCCTCAGCGTTTGATGGTGCTGTTGAGCTGCTTGAGGAGCTTTGCGCGTATCTCCCAGAACGTTACCCCACACTTTACAAACGCACACCAGTTGGCATGGACAATCTTCTCACTAACGAATCATTCAACATTGTTGAAAGGCCACTTGCAGAGGATCCAATGCAGATGGCAGCCCGGTTCACGCAAGATGATTTGGCAATCATGTTTGAGAAGGAAGATGGACAGTACTATCTTCTTGCCGGCGCGATTTTACTCGCGGGGTTTTGGCGTTTGGAGGATAAATTAGGCATGCCGTTGAGTGAGATACATACTTCTGGCGACGTACCAGGGTACCAAGCGAAATTGGAGAAAGGAATGATGAACTTTTTTCGCAGAGTTCAGCCCAATGGACCTGTGCAGCGTGTAAGCCTCTACTTGCGCGATTTATGCCTACCCGCATGTACTAACTGCTGTTTCAGAACAACTATTTTATTCAAGTAGACGATCAACTTGCATGGTCATCAAGCATCGGCCCGGAAAATGGAGCGCCCGGTAGTGTAAGTTGGGACACTGCGGAGAAAAATAAAGCCGTTGAACATCATTGGTTTCGTTCCGAACGGCAGTCTTTAAGGAGACTACCGAGATCCGGCGGTGTGGTGTTTACTATCAGAACATACTTCCATCCAATTACGGAGATATGCGAAGAGCCGTATGTACCGGGAAGACTAGCAAGTGCTGTGAGGAGTTGGGGTGAAGATGTGAGTAAGTACAAGGGAAAGGAGAAGTACGGTGAGGTTCTATTGGAGTTTTTGGATAAGAAACATAAGGAGCAAGTCGAAGCGGGTCTTGATTTGGAGAAAGAGGAAGAAGTCAGAGCGTATCCTTATTAACGCACGCTTTTGGAAACTGGAGGTGCTCGGAATCATGCACGGTCTTGGAGGCTGCGTGGCGAGCCTTGCTTCCTTATTCTGTCGGAGGCAGAGCCAGCCTAGTAGTGTTTTATATGATATTACGATTTTATGAGTTTCCTAAGATAATATTTGTCACTACACCCAAAAGTATTGCTGCTAGTCCATCAGCGCGTGTTTACTGTACGAACAAGTCTACTTCATAACTATATCATGCATATTTCACATCTTCTGGCGCATATCTTTCTACGAGCTTCTTGTATGTTGGAATATGCAAACGAAATCTGTCTCGGAAAGCAACGCACCGCTCATTGCCCAATGTTCCACTGGTTCTCAGTATCAACATCATGTGAGTTTGAGTAGGACAAGCCGGCAGAGATCTCGGTATATACTCTCCAACATCCTTCACATACTCTTCTGTCTTAACTTCTTCACGCTGGTCGTGATTTCTCTTCTTACTTTGGTGCTAGTCGCCTTTTTCAACACTACACTTCGATGCTAATGTTGGTATAATTACATATTTGTCTTGTGTCGCTGTTGTTCCAAAAGTCATGCTATGTTGGTGTTTTTCTTTCATTTTATCATTCTTTCTCGTCGTTATCTCGCAAATTCTTTTCTCGCTGCTACCGGTCATATATCAACTCTGGACTACAATTGCATCGGGAATCATCGCTATATGATTCAATCTCAACTTCAAACCACCTACTAATAAGTAAGGACTGATACTTATTCAACATCTCTTCACTTCGAGGAGAATTTAAAAGATGTCTGAGAATTCTGGCGTGCTCAATATTAAGGCTCGTTACCGAAGTCTCAACTCGGTTCTGGGATAGCCTTTGCAAACTATCAAGCCCCGCGAGTGCCTAGCAGACCTAAGATCCGCTACAACAACTGCCGGCGGACTTTCGAAACCTTTAATATCTTCATTCAAGAAGGTTCATAGCGGTAAGTCACTGAACATACAACTGTTTTGATACTTGTCACTGATGTTGATATTGATGCAGTTGAAGTGAAGAAAGAATGTCGAGCAGCGGGGAGATGCATACTCTAGTGAGTTAAGTCATCAAGCTGGTGAAGGACATTATTGATCTTCTCGAATATATTATGGTGGAGGATTAGCAGGCTACTCCACATGACACACTCCCACCATCTTTAAGAACCTTTGACTGGTACCCTGCACATCTCCACACCAGTCGTCAAGAGTTATTCTACGCCATCAAACACAATTTTGAGTACTATCTCAATAACAACGATCAAAGAAAAGAACCAACCAAACTCTCTACAGTCACACTTGCAGAGTCACAAGCCAAGCCTAATATGTTCAGGATTGACTACAAAGATCCTGTTATCGAAGGGATCGCGCGTTCTAAACAGACCAAAGACTTGCTCTATGGGCTTTTTAGTCATTAATTGGCCGTTATTGCCCCTCTCAGCTTGACTATATCTTCTAAATCTTATCAAAATGGTCAAGAATTTCAACTCCCCGTCGGATCTGTTCGCCAGTATACAGGTCCGATCTTACAATAAGCGCCGGCACGGTACAGAAAGAGGCAAAAGTAATGTTGGAACTCAAGACACTCAAAATGAAAGAGTGTCAGCCCTTTGATACCCGCTATTAGGCAGGGTGTCGGTGGCTAAATGCGTATAACGAAAGCAACGAGAAGAATGGGAAGGGAATATCCTACATCGCTTAGCTGCGTTCCAGAAGCAGCAGCAATATCATCTGGATGGGCGTGACCAACATCCCACTGGCTGAGTCTGCCTGGAACGAGAGTGGACGCCAAAAAAGACCGCGAAATACCATGTGAGGAGATTTTCTCAATGAATTATCGTCTTTTTTCACGTATCATTCACGAGCTATGAAGAGTACAATGCACTTTGCTTGCTTGTTGACGGTCATCCAGATTTCGAAGACCCTGACTAACGTGACCTTATTGGGGCAACACACTTCAGATAGATGCTAGACCATCAGTTGATTCCAGATTACGTCGAGGCTTTATGCTGTGACAATTGGATCCAAGATCTTCTCTTCAATGGGTATCTACAGGCAACGGTTGGTCATTCGGATAGCACAGATGAACATCCGCCAACACAGAAGCTATTCATATGCACAGGAAAGTGGGCATCGAAGCAAATAATTTTTGGTATGCAAAACCATGGATATGGCCTTTAGTCTTCATCTTTCGCTATATTGGCGCGAGAATCTATCGGAAAAGCATGCCACCCCATAAAAAAGACAGCCCAAGCAGAGTCACAGTAATAGTTCCGCAGAATGTGGTCATCGACCAAGCCATTCACTAACTCATGCAGAAATTGATTGACGAGGTTGCTAGAGAATTTCACCATTCTGAATACTCGAACCTAATTTCTCAGTCCCTTACAATGCCCGGGGATGTCAGAAAACAGTTTCCAAGATCGTACACGCTTGCCGCTGTAGTAGATGAACCGGTTCTCTACGCAAACTCGTACAGATAAGCACTCATAAGTTCAGGGTTTTCTTTAAGAAAACGCCCTAAGTTGGAGGGCTGAAAGATCGTTCTCGCTGTTCAAGGAGGCCACCGACTTGCTTAAACAGAGCTTGAGCGCTGTCTGTGCGGTTCTATTTTAGGCTGTTGATGCGATTTACTCCAGGAACAGAGGTTTCGGATGATAGATTTCCGGTGATGTTTCGTCGAAGACGTATTATAACCTTAGATCTTCCTGGTACAGAAAATCTGTGGTATTTACAGCCGATGAACAACTTGATACCGGAAGTTCGAGAGCTTAAAATCATTGGCGAACGAATATTGATTCTGATATATTTAGATTGAGGGGGGCGTGTGTTCTAGAAGGCTTATTGTTTCAAATTTTTGTAATGGGATATAATCATAGGAGAATTCGCAGCGACAGACTGATATTCGGCCCGAAATAGAGTGTCAAATCGGATGGGATCTGCGTCGAATGTGATGTGGAGAGCACGTATTGCGGACACTATTTTGGAGTGCAATAATCCGATAGATGCAGGAATACCAGGCGGTATATCTTACCACGTTCTCTTAAGCTCCGAAGGCGTGGAAATAGAGAAAATCAGAATATTGCAGCAATGGGAGTCATTATCTCGCCGCAGGTTTTGCATTTATGGGTTTGCTGCATGTTCATTATACGATCAATAGGCTTCTCACCGAGAAGAACGCGAGCCCCACAATGACATCAATATATAGAGATGTATGGCACGCAGAGTCCCCAGGAGAGAGACAATTTGAGACAACCAAGGCTATTTGTTAATCTCCATCATGAGGTGGATTCAACGGTGATTCTGGGTACGAGGTGCTCATTCGATATCTCGAACAATATCCCAAGTGAGGGACTGCGTGTAGTAGATGTACCAGAATTACCGTCGTGAAAGGAAAGTTGAGGTAATTCTGTCTGTCGGGTGCTCTGAGAGCAGAGAGATGCCGAAAGCATGATGATACATTCGAGCCGTCGACCAAGCTAGTGTTGACATCTCTGGATGGGTAGGGTTTATGGCAAACTAGCATTGGCTTGGAGGGAAATGAGAGCAATTTGCGATCTTTCCAACGTGCTGCAACGTTGGATATCTCGATGGTCGGTGGAGCAAAGAAATTCTCAAGCTCACTAGGCACATGTAAATTCGTTCAGTACCCCCGGGAGACTACCGAAGCAGTTTCTTCCCGAAGAAAATGAATTGGAAACGAATCATGTGCGATTACATGGCTATTTCACATCTCGCCAGCCCGGCATACAAACATAGCTATCCTACTTAGTCGACTATCATGTGAGGCTATCAGCCCGAGGAGTCTTCTGTGGTTTTACTTTCGAAAGGATGCTGGTTGTGATATTCTATTGGTCATCTATCTAATCTCACTCGATAGAGGTATTGATACTTATCGCCAGTCATAAATTGACAAGTGATGTCTGTGGTTTGAAGCGGATTTTTGGAGATGAAAGAAACTCAACAGTTAGTAGTAAATCGGGTTGATATGATGAAGCATAAGATTGTCTCAATCCGCTGTTTTTTCGGCAAACTCGTCGTCTCAAAAGTACCTCATCAGATATTGAAATGAACGGCGTATGGTCGATATTTATAAGCAATCCAAAAGTCCAGTCACACAGCCCATCTAGATGCAGGGCAAAGGTTTATCTTGAAGCAGATGACGGCGGCTCGGCGGAGGTCATGGATCATCCTCAATTTACAATGAGTAAGTGAAGACTCTTGGCTTCAGAATGAGAGAAAGCTGGATCCGACAAGCAAACGCATTTATAAAGATCCAACTCAAATCTTTCGCCATCTATTTACCAGGCGAAGGTCTTGAAGAGCCCGTGTCGCTTAAAGCTCAGTAACACGTTTCTCGATATGCTCAAGAGTTGTATGATTCAGAACTATTACAATCAACCAAGAACGACATCAGAATGTCACTATTTCCTATGAGAGAAAGCGACTCTGGATTTTTCGCTTGCGCTACCACCTCTGCACTGCAACATATGTTTTACCGTCTCAGCTTTTGGAAGCCTGAGCAATATTACAACAGTGTGAACCATAGTACTATATTGACTTCACCATCCTCATTGTGATACCAATACTACCTACACCTAGCCACGAAAATCATGGATATAAGTGGAAGATAGTAATAATGGATTCGACGGAGGAAGACAAAGCACTGACGTGGGCTTAAATCTTACCCCAGGAAACGAAAAGCAATTAGACCAATCTCTCCCACAAGATTGATACTAGATCGAAATCAGAACCCTCGGTCACTCCAATGCTGAAAATTTGCAGCAGATAGAAGTGGCTTGAGCGGATCGGTAGTTTTTGTGATCATGAACGAAGGCTGGTGGGGCACGAAGCATATAATACACGAACATGAAATCGGATTATGAGGATTTTGGTGAAACCAATTATTGAAGTTTCATGAAATGCACGCACAATACGTCGAAGCTGCTGATCAAATGGCTCACAAGACGTTGATATGAACTACGACGTATCGAGAGAATGCATCGTCTATCAATTCAAAGAACCAGGAGTTGTTGTTCTCTCCGCGGTCTGGAAATATCTAGCTTGAAGATGGATCGGTGGAAAGCTATTAGGGTAATTCATACTGGGAAGCGAACTGGGTCAGCTATGAAAAGAAGGAGAGACTCTTAACTCCACGGCAATTGCTGAAACAGAAATAAAGAAGTTCGGATCAAAGTCTCGGATTTACTTGGGAATATAGCAGATGCTGAGGTGCGAGCCCACGAGAAACCGAGCTATCCAAGTGGATGAGGATGAAGTCAATGATACTGACAAGCTTTCAATGGTCTTTTAAAGCGACGTCTAGAGACATGTAAAGCATGAACAAAATACATTTGATCCGAGCGATGATTGTTCGGGTCGAGGTTAGGGGAAAGGATTCATTCGAATGTGCCACACCCTGTCATCCGAAAGATGAGCGATGCTCTTCTCAACATACCATCCATTTAAAACTAAGAAAGACAAAGATATGTCTAAATAATACCGCAGAGAGATCAAAGCGCATGACGTCGAGTGCTTAATTTAGTTTCAGACAAACAACCAACGTCTCCGCAGTGGTACCCTTCAGCTCTGAGCAGTCTTCACTCAACTCGTTGCTCCAAATTATCGATATAAGCACACCAAATAGCTCAGAATAGCAAGTTGCCATGGTAGCAGATTATTTCATCTCTTGGACCAAAACATATTTGTTCAAGTCGTTGGCAATTACATCTTTTTCATATCCTGGCTTTGAGAGAATTCGTATATGGTTATGCGATATATGCCTGTATGTCACAGAGCCATGCTCGATATGTCCTAGAAAAAGCCAAGAAAAAGAAGTGAAGATCAGCTTCTCGCGAGTCCATTCGGGTGAGACTTTTCCATGGCTTAGGTATCTTTTCATTGCTAATTTTATCCAGACAAAAGTGGTGATAAGAGAGAGGGAGAACTCTGACGCTCCTTTGACGACGCAAGTGGAGCTGTGCAAAAACTTCCTGACAGGCTTGCTCTCCGTGAAAGATTGTACATTACTCTCCACTTTGTCAAAAATCGATTGTTCGGTATCTTACCAGATTCGTTTAGCTCAAGCTTTCCCATTGGTATGTCTCGAGTCTTCATTTATGCCATTACTCGGCCGTAGCTTACATGACTTTCAAAGCGAAAACGAGTCGTGATTGAAAGCTGCAACCCTGACAGTCGCTTTGTTTCGCCTGATACCTTCACCAGCATGAACGCACATGCTGGATAGCGATAATTGTCTTTCAAGCTATCATCCACGAGCAAACACGCCATCAACAAACCCTAATTTGATCCAAGGTCCTTTTCATGTTTCCCAAGAGCTATCTCTTTTGATCTATCTGCAAGTGTATGGCATTGAAGGAGTGTACATTGCACACAGAACATGGAGCAAATCTGGGGAGTATCCGGGCACCTTTGTTCTCGTTTAAGAAATACTAGAAGTTTGGTTGATAATTGCATGATATACTGGTACTTAGATAGCAAAATCCTCACCTGAGAGCGTTCCCAAACATATCTCTCTGTCTCAATCTCTTGCATGAATTTATGACAATGACAGACCTCTGATTCTTGACATCTATCTCCCACTTCATCTACACCCAGGAATTATCCCTCTCCCAACGCAAATATTGATACTTTAGTCAAATCTTCTAAGACAATTTCAAAAATAAGATGAAGCTTTTTACATCCATCTCACATCATCGATAAGTATTGCTTGAAGAATCCTGAGATTGCACAATTCATTGTGTGTTTTCAAAAGTTTGAAAATTTCGGAGGGTCGAGGCATACCTACGTATCTGAGAATGTTTCGTCAGATTTTTTCGAGTTCGAAAATACCAAGCACCTGATTCAGAGACAGAATTTGCAATCAACACCATTTTCAAAAAAATTTAATACAAAGAAACGAAAATATTAATTCCCATGTAGATGATAATCCAAAGTCTAGAATCTCTCGCTAAGGGGACATGCTCCCCAAGTCAAGTCTATAAGAACGCCGTGCCTTCTATCTTTATCCCTTTACCCAATAGCCATTGCGCCGGTGGCTGGCTGACCCAAAAATCCGGTATAATGTCTATGCCTTGCCCATATATGTCGATAAAATACACTGCGAATAAATAACAACGCAATCTGATCAAACCTCGGCCTTCTGCTCCTGGGCCTCTTTGGTGGACTCCTTTCTAATTGCGGTATCTTTTGACAATTTCGACGTGGGAGCCTTGACAACTTCTTTCTGTGTATTCTCGATGCCTCCGGCCATCTCGCCCTCTACTCGTCTGTTCAGGAAACTTAAATAAGTTTGCCAACCAATCGCAACCACTCCGGCGAATATGCTTCTATGTTCTTGTGGAATCCATGCGAAGCTGATTGCTGTGACCGCGGGCCATAATTTAATACTGTTCATCATACTGGTTGGAACAGTCCTCTTCACACGCTCGACGACGTCTGGTAAACTGTCTCCGGACAACAAAGATTGCATGCCGAAGAAATATGTATTGAATATTGGAGTAAAGAACATTTGATTGACGCCGACTTTCGTAGCGAGGGAAACGGCTTTCGAGGAGTAATTAAAGTTGTTGGAGAGAAACATAAACCTTTGAATTGTTAGCTAATTTCCTCATGCCTTCCCCATTGCAGAGGAATTGAACAAGGAGACAAACCATTTGTAAGATGGAATACTGCTTCCCATGCTGATGAACAGTGCCCTCAATGTACGCTTCCAATCATAATCATCTCCGCAGATGCTTTGCGCCGATAGATCCCCTAGGAAATATATTACCAACGAACTGCAGAATTGTGTAGTATAAGGACGCTTCCGTTGCGATCGACCGTATGCCTGAAATGATCGGGTCAAAGGACCAAGTCGTTGCCATATTGGCACATTCGCGATGGTCGCAGGAATAGGAATCGCAGTGCCATTCGGAGAGCTCTCCGCGGAGGGATTCGAACGAGGTACAGGGGTAGAGTTGTTGGAGTTGTGTCTCTTTGAAGTGAAGTTTATTTGTTTACGATGGCTTGGAAAATATGGCCGTCGCAGCACAGCGCGACCAGTTGTTTGAATAGTAAAGAGAGTCATGATTAATAGCTATTACTATGGCGTTAACATGTTTTGAATAAAATATATTGTACAAAGTGAGATTTTTGAGATTAGATGTATTGTATCGTGAACGTCGGGAAATGACAACGGTAATAAAACGGAAACGGGTAAGGCTAGATTTTTTGTGCACGCGACGAATCATATCAACGAATGTTGCAGATCTCAGAGCACGCAATGATCAGGGGTATGTTTCTATTTTAGGAAACAGTCATTCTTGGCATTTTGAGGGAGACGAGACGACATCTATTTGATCTGATTAAGTAATTACTTCAGAATTTCACCTATAAACTCCATGCAAATTGTTTAACAAGGAGTATACATTAAGTTATGCGACTCTCTTCCAATCCAACTTTGCTTCGTTAGATAAGACTAAATATAGTCAAGTAATCGAAACAGTATAAAGTGGTTGTGTCCTCCTGATAAGGTCAGCTGGAAAATTTTCGGTCATGATAGTGAAAATCTTCCTCAGTGTAAGCTCAGTGCTCTAACCAATAGCACTAATGGGTCTTGGCCAGTTAGCGCATGCCGATCTTGATGCAAGTCATTGGTCTCACAGAAGATCACATACCATGTTTGTATTTCATGTCAAGTTGAATGGTCATTCTTTTCGATTGACCAAAGACTGAATAAAATGCTTCGAAGCTTTAAATTTATTTTCCATGTGAGTCATCTTGTGAATAAATTTTGGGTCTATACAGTATCTGGTAACGACGCAGCCAACTGTTAATTTACTGAAGTATCTATACAGATAATGAACTAGGATATAAGGATAACATATTCCATAGTCATACTTCTTTAGATTCCAACTGACATCGCTTATTACATAACGCTACTGGATGTAAGCGACTTATTAACGACTGTGCTCCTTATGGGGAGAATTCGTTCTACGATAGACGAACCCCGCAAATTAGTCCTGAAATTCTGAAGAGACTTTAAGCTATTCGTTTGAACCAAACCCTGAGCCGGTTAGTCGCCTCATGTACTAACGTTCTTTATCATAAGCTAATCTCACTACCTCTTAGATCATGAAACAAAAACTATCTGAACTATTGAAGCCCATTTGTTATCAAGCAATTGCCTCTTCCAGGCGAATTCGTCAGTCATAGAGTCATTTCAAAAAAAAAGGGTGGACATGACACATATACAAATGAAATAAGCATGTAGATTGGGGAAATATTGATACGCTGGTATTGACTAGGAAAGGTTTCTTGAATATCATTGGGCGTAGGTTTGCTCCCCACAAAGCTTTCACGGTTGAAATGCATGATTGAAATTTAGAAGAATGTCGATAAAAAATGTACACTGAGAAAGGAAGTTGCAGCTTGAAAGAATGATGTTCAGCTAGCAAGGTCACCCGTCGATATTTGAATGTCAGATATAAATAACAATAATAAGAAAAGCCTTGAATTATCGTTCTCGTATCTTTGCAATCGAAGGAAGGGATGATGCTATTGAGATGAGTCTTTGGGGTGACGAATTTTGTCAAGTGAACGAGTAGTTATTGTATGAATCTATTGAGGGAAGGAATGGACTTTGCAAAAATTGTCATATTCAGCTTCATTTTTAGGTCCATTTGCATGTGAGAGTTCTCAAAAACATAAAGACAGGCATCAATCAAGCATATTCTAGGTATTGTGACCACGAAGGTGAATGCTGGGTTATAGAAAGATCAATCCTATGATTTGGAGCATTCAAATTTTGACAACACACATCGTAATCTCGCTGAAATATGCCACCTTCACATACCGGAAAAATGTTATACAGGTTCAGAAGAGAACAGACGTGAGAAATTTCGAGGAGGTGAAGAATCAACTAGTGGGGTCACTCGCTCTTGCAAAAGGCTAACTTCATTTCAATCGGTAAAGGAGATTCCGCGAAGGCTATTGGCCAATGATTAACGAGGCTAAGGGGGGATTTCCAGATCACCAAACTAGCACTAGCGCAGGTCGAAGTCTATAAATACCTTCATCCCCCCCCCGCCGAATTCTTTTTCTCTAGGTCCCAGGGTAGAAGATGAGGAGGAATAGGAGAAGGAGATGAGAATGAAGATGAAAGACGACACTACTAATGATCGATCAAATATCTGGGTTGCAGGGCCGCAGGTAGTCGTACTTGTGCAAGTCAAATGCAATTTGGTGAAGGACGACACGATGAAGAGCGAACGATCGAAAAACGAGCGAATTATCAATCGAACTGGATGTGGGGACAGTAGGCTACCACCAGGGGATTGACACCCCCTGTCAAGTTTTATGAATGCCGGCTTTTAATAGCGGATGATGAAACTTGGAATCCCCTCAGTATTACACTGTCTCTGAGGTGGGTCTCATTATACCCTTGGGCTTGGCCTGGGATATGAAGAGGCTACGTTTGAAAACCCTGATCTAATTTTTTTTATCTCGAGTTATATCTTGGTGATGTGTGTTTGTGTTATGATTCGTGTCGATTCGAATAATTTCTAATCGCTTAGATCTCGCCTAGGAAACGATCATCATGTACTGGATATATCTAGGTATCAATAGTAAAAACTTAAAAAACGACTACTAAATTTATCCTATCACATCTTATTCTCTTTTATCTTAAGCGATGTCATTTTACTAATCATGGACGTTTGAATTTATAGTGCCCGCTCTGCATCCCCACCGAACAACTTGATCAATTTGACTTCCCAGTGGATTAATAGAGTCGAAAATTGATAGATTCGAGATTTAGATTAGTCACGACTCTCTCTAAAACGCAATTCTTGGTTTGCAGAGGTAGAATAGAAGGCCATCAGTCATCTTCGCGTGGTTATACCTTATGTGATCATAGAAACATTATATTACTTGTTTAATCATGGCGAGAAGAGATTTTTCCACAGTCATATCTGTTGTTTTCATCTGGTCCCGGGACATCAGTTCCCAAGGCTATTGACACCTGCGTGTTTCGGCTATCACGGGTACAGTGTCGCTTTCCGTGTGGCCCCGAACAGCTGTTCTTATCGAGGATGCTGTCTGACAGCAATTAGCTTAAACTGAAAAAAAGCTTTGATAGGTAACGTGGATCGGTAATGCCACGCTAAATTCGGCGATTCTCGCGTAAATAAATATTCTGGCTAGATTGGAACACCAGATTTGGGAAAGCGCGATCGAAAGAGCGTGTCGAAATATTCCATTACTAGTCTGGACAGGTGGGTATTAGGGTCTCTTTATTGAATACATTTATAAGAGAAACTTCTCTAATATCTGTCCATGCTCTAAACTCAGCGATTGGGCCGATAATGATGTGGCGGGTGAGCGGAGGAACCACAGACTAGGTTACTAGAACTACAACATCATCTCTCACCAACAGTTGTCTGATTTTTTATCCTCTTCTCCGTCGGTTCTAATCTTCCCTATTCGAATAAATACACAAAGTCGGCCATTGGATAGAAACCCACACGGCGTCCGAAAGGCAAAGAACGACATATCCGTTTGCCCGGTGCCTCTAAAAACCAATCGAACTGGGGTGCATATCATTGGTTACGTCTTCGGTTGAAAGCAGACAGTTCAGATACCATCTCCACTGGGATAAAAGCATTAGTCCAGATGCTTTTAGTGCAGCACTAAAATGATAAATACACCTGGAGACTCCATTATTTCCACGAACTGCACTCGCAATAACTTCACGCTACCATATTTGTATGATTGAATTCGGGCGCCTATCTTTTCTTCTCAATTCATAAAGTTTCCAAACTCAGAGAAAAATTTCTACTTCTCAAGTAAGATAGGAGGAGTACTGTGGTTCTATACACTGCAATAGTTACATCTTAGGGTACCTTAACTTCATCAAAAGTCTTCCTAGTCAGGGAGTAACTTCGATTGTCCTGTATCCAATAAATCTGCAATTCCATACACATTTATTTTATCATTTCCTAGCAGTTGTAAGAAAGTTTCTACCCTACAATAATATAAGTAGTACAGTTGCTATTTAGAAAAATTTTATGACATCTTCTTGATATAAAATCTATCCATCTTCGCTGGTTGTTTCTCCGGTATTCGTGGAAAAAGTCAAAAGTCGAAGATTGCATATGGTAAATCGCTAGCCATTCAATCTAACATTCCCACTCCAATTTTCGTTCTGTTTGCAACATGCCTAGTATGTTGCAATTAATCTTTTTGTACTGAAACTCTCATAGAGATTTATAAACAGAGATAACCAGGAGGGTAGAAGTTCTCCAAAATATTTATCCATCATCGGGGCTATAGCTGAAACGATGAAAAGGAAGAAAGAGACAACTACAAAAGTAGACAGAGAGATACGATGAGAGTGTGTTCAATTCACGGAAGCTGTTTCAAAGTACTCCGATGATTGTAATATCTATCATTCCCATGAAATATGATTCCTGTGATTCCAAAATAGGAGCATGGTGAAGAAAATGTCACCGTTGCTTTACACAAAAGTGCAACAAGATCTATACCTAGACTTAATAGATAAAGCAGCTCAAGATTCCACGAACGGAGGGAGATTCTCAGAACGCTAATTCTGATTTGGATAGAAAATATTCAACGGAAATAGTGATATATATTATGATTTTTGATGGAATAGCCGGAGATGGAACTTTTGTATACGTCGGTAATGATCTTTATGGGCATGAAATTTAGGCTTGAAGTGGTGAGCACGGGTACGACACAGGGGTGTGCGAACGCCTAAGCGCGTTTTGGCGCTGCTTACACAATTGATTTCACATCATTACCAATCTATCTCCACCCCGCATTGTGTTCTCCGTAATCAGAACAGTTCATACAGAACAGACCCTGAACACACCATTTATAACTTTTGCTCTACACCCTCTTGCTACCTACTAACATCTGTCGAGTCTAACTTTAAAAAACCTGTTGATCTGCTACTTTCTGAGCATTTCTTCCTGCACCTCATGCGCGTCATTCATCGAGCTGCAACTTTACTAAACGTCTGCCGCCAATATAGCAACATATTTCAACCCACCTGCCCGGCTTCAATCTCTTCAATATCAAGCATGTCGACTTCAAGTTCCACTCCTCTTGCTCCGGTAATATCCGTATGCCATGGTGGTGGTCCCATGCCCGTTATGAACGACCCCGACCATGCCGAACTCATAAAGTCCATGAGCACTCGCGTTCCAGAGATACTAGGCATTTCACCCAATTCCTCTACTTCGAATCCTCCAAAGGCTATTGTATTAGTTACTGCGCATTGGACCGAGACACGTCCTCATATAAGCAGCGCTCAGCACCACGATTTGTATTATGATTACTCTGGATTTCCATCGGAAACATACAAATTAAAGTACCCTGCACCCGGAAGCCCAGAAGTAGCGAAGGAGGTTTTTGAGCTATTGGATGGAGCAGGATTAAAACCTGTGTTGGATGAGAAGAGAGGTTTGATTACTGAATGCCATCTTTTTGATTCATGTTACTGACCACCAATCTCCAAAAAGGCTGGGACCACGGCGTATTCATTCCCCTCCTCCTCATTGCACCAAAAGCGCAGATTCCCATTGTGCAAGTCTCCGTTTTACGGTCGAATTCTCCTGCCCAGCATTATGCGATGGGCCAGGCTTTAGCGCCTTTGCGCTCTCGCGGAATCGCTATTCTTGGTAGTGGCATGCCATCATTTCACAACCTTCGTCTCATGTTCTCTGGTGTCATGAATACTCCTGCATACAAAGCACGTAATAATGAATGGTCATATCGGTTGACAGAAACACTGAAAATAGCCGATGCTGAAGAACGCGGTAAAAAGCTAGAAGATTGGAGGCAATGGACCGGTGCTGAGGATGCGCATCCTGAGAAGGGACAAGAACATTTCCTGCCATTGATTGTATGCGCGGGCGCTGGAGGTAATGAACCGGGAAAAGGATGGGCAGATCAAGCTATGGGTTCGCCGCAATGGACATATTATTGGGATTGAGGACATCTGCCATGTAGCGTTCTTGTGGGCATGACCGGGTAATTGAGGCGTGAGGCGATATTTTTTTACCACATGGATAATTTAGGATATTAATAGGATGAATGGCGCATGATATCCGCATATCATAACTTTCAAGACGATTTTGTCAACTCAAACTTTAGACAAGAGCATATGTTATTTATGGGAAACATCACAAAACTGGTATATCACCCAAGTAACAGTCGCATCAGACTATTATCTCTTTAAGTTTATAATTCGTTTCTTCTAAACTTTATCAAGCTGGCTTCAAAAGGGGACCACAGCACATGAGCTCCAGGAAAGTTATGCTCGAAGAAATGCTTTCGAACCACGAGCACTAGGAAGAGAAGACATTAAACTGAGGAGAATGAAATACGCTTGGAAGTCGTACGGTACACTTAGCCAAGATTTAAAAGCAGAAGTGATAAGCAAGAACGGCGTTACCGGAAAACAAGAGCATAGGTTGAGGGATTGACGAAAATTAAAGCGAGATTAAGACGAGCAAGAGGCGCATAGAGTTCAATATAAGCGAAGAAAAGAAAGAGCACATACCTGCAAATTTCATTTTTCTAGCGCCTAGCAATCAGATCAAGGGACTATCTAAGCTGAATTCCTCACCCGGTACCACTACACGATCCCGAAGGTGCGCCAGTAGAGACATTCGCATGTTCAACACAGCCCTTCTGCCAAATAGTCGTTTGGCTCGAAGTATGCCATTCATACGGATTACTCGCGTCCACTGTCATATTCTCGAGATTCCATTTGGAAATAGTGCCACATCTGCCAAGTTGATTCAAGAGTCCGTTGCCGTGAAGATAATCACCGCCATCGTCAAGCTTGCTTGTATCCCATTTATGGCCCCAGACGTTGAAT
Organism: Botrytis hyacinthi; assembly: GCA_004786245.1. Taxonomy (NCBI): domain Eukaryota; kingdom Fungi; phylum Ascomycota; class Leotiomycetes; order Helotiales; family Sclerotiniaceae; genus Botrytis; species Botrytis hyacinthi. The sequence goes on along the minus strand of PQXK01000107.1, from coordinate 57,770 downwards.
GTGTCCAAGACTAGCTTGTATTGTGTGTGACAGGCAAAAGTATTCTGCCGTTCCATAGCGAGAATAGAAGTGGAAGTCCTGAAGCTAGAGAGAAAAAAGTTCACTTTGAGTACGAGTGTATTTTTGAGCTGAAGGGTGTGAATCATTAATAAAATTGGAGATTTGGTTCTATTCGATGATGAAGGCATGTCGATTAAGTTGAATACGCGTACCTGATATCTAAACTATTCTGACCCCGTGTCTATTCTCCCTTCCAAACTACAACGGCCGTTGCACAGTATTCAGAAATTCTTCGAATCTACTTGCCTCGTGTTTGATAACACGTCAGATAAACAAAGCATCAGGCAAACTGTTGGGCGGTGCTGGGCTTGTGAGTAATGCCATTCTGGGGGTTGTCACTACGCCGCATGCATGACAGCTCAACGCTGGCCCTATTGGTCGACTCCAGGGAATCTACCAGCATAGCCCTCTAACGTCCATCCTCCACAAAACTGAACACTGCCTCTAAAAAAAGGGCTGTTGGATTTTCGCTTTCCCCTCTCATCTCCGTTTGTATTCGATCGCAATATCTGTTATATCTTGCAAATCAACAGGCACGAACACAAAATTCAGAATAAAAAACCCAAGAATTAATCAAAACCACCAACGAAGTTGATCTCGACTTTAACATCAAAACCAAAGAGATCAAATCTCAACCATATCAACAATAAAATGTGGCAATGTGGAAAATATAAAAGAGACACAGAAAGAGCGAAAAGCAAAAGCACCTCGAAAATTACCACGAAACCGACCTCGTTCATTAACCTCTCCACTCGTTGCTAATTCTGATAAGTCGCATTAGCATTCATGGAACCTGTTCAAAAGGGCCATCAAGCAAAAATCGTTTGCCCAATCTCAGTCTTCTCTTTTAGGTCGACTACCAAGTGAAATTCGTCGTCTGATATGGCTTGAGACCCTCGGAGGACATTTTTTACATATTGCGCGGGACAACAAAAGACTTCTGGCAATAGGCTGTGTCGAATCAGACCCAGAAATCAGAAATCAGAGAGCGGTGGCGCGGCTGCTGGGGTGGTAAGAGTGCAAACCACTGTTTTGGCCATATCCCAGGATTTTACATGGGTCCTCGATCTGATTTTTCTGCTAAACCCGCAAACCTACTTCCTCTACTACAATCATGCCGAGGAATATACGCAGAGACAGTCGTCATGCTTTAAGAAAGTAACATTTTCAACATCAATCACATCGATACGCTCTTGTACATGGAACGTTCAATTCTACGCCAACGTCTGAATCAAATCAGTATCCTATATCTTACTTGCAAGTCAGGCCTTCGCAAAGACTCACACTTTGCGCCGTATTATATTGGAACCTGGCATCGCCCATGTTCCGTGCTTTTGGATCTTACAGGGCTACAAGAACTTACTATACGCCTGCTTGGTGGTCTTGGCGATTGGACAGAGCCGTATGAAGAATTGACTGGACCACTCATGGAAATCAAGGTAGCGAAAAGATTCGATCTTTTGTTGCCTTGTTCTGAAAAAGGCTGTGAGAACTTTGGGGGAGGCGAAAGATTTCCTTTCAGAGTGCTTTCGAAGCCGCGTTCACCGCTTCCATCTCCATATCCAGAACTAGTAAATGGCGAGAAACCCAATATAGTGCTGTGAGTATGTCTAGGCACAAGGATGAATATCAATAAAACCATCGGTTCAGAAGTATATAGAAGATTGATAGAGAAATGACGACATCATTGCCTTTGGGATATCGGGGAACACTGTTACCATGGGTTAAGATATTTCGTATTAATTGATCAATGAATCCAACATTGGCTGGCTGGCTGGCTCGGTAGTTCGCCCCGGAGTTGCGATTTTTCACAACATCATTTCGATCTAGTTGACTCAAATGCCTTATTAAAACGTCTCTATGCTATACGCATGTGGTATCCTTACCATACTCCCCCCCAAACAACCATACTAGCTATATCGATACTAATTTGTCATGTGATCGAGAAACTTACCCATACTTTCTCTTTTGCTTACGGTACGGCTCTGCATCACTCAAATCCCTCATAAGGAAAGACCGAGACGAAAATCTTCTTTTTCCCCACCCCGTAATAGTCGGCTCTCTAAGCGACCGACCATTACTCCAATGCGATGCTAATCATCGTTATGGTGACATCCTACAGTAGCAAGTAGCCATACCATCTCGAACGCAGGTCAAGCAAATTCCAAATTTTCACACAAGGATTTCAATTCCCGAACCCGCTCTGCTCTGTATGTTGGAGGTGTATGAATGTTCGCATGACAACATTCACTGCTTGCCTTCTCATGGACTGGATCAGGCACACTCTCCACCAAATTTATTGCTTTGAAGAGAGAGACATGACATAGCTTTGTTGGCCAAAGCTTATATTTCTCCAGTGATTTCAAGTATGGATACGCAAATTTGGAAGTCCAACCACAGTCGTAAGCACATACCCCTTCATCAATTCCTTCTAAGAGCTCTTGAGAAAATGATGACCTTGCGTGACTCCTCTTTGCTTCGAGTAGACCTTTACATTAAGGACTCAGCCAAGGACCCAACATCATTGGTGAGATACTTACAAAATACCTTCCGGTTCATTGCAGATTCAATTTCATCGCACGCAAGATCGCGGTTCTCACCGCGATAGTTGAGTACCAAAGCTTTTGTAATTTACTTGAACGCTCGTGCATTTCGAAAAAGATACACCTCTGCAACAAGAGGTATTAAATCATCGGCATCTGTGGTATCACTCCGAAGGAAAGTTGCGCTGGCCAATTTCATGGCATCGAGAATATCGTATTTGTCCGCTGCAACAGCAATCTCCAAAACTTGACTCGCAGTGATGTTTCTAGCAATCTCATTATGTTGGTGATGAATAATGGCAAGTATGGTTTCCAAAGCAGCTGCATTATCTGCAGGAAGTTCTATCTCTTTGGGACCATCCTGACGGAGCAAATCTTGGCCTTCCTGCCATTCCCATTTGAACATGGCGACGAAAGGCTTGGAAGCTACCTTGAGAAATAATGAATGAATAATAAGTTTTTTCATCTCCAGCCCAACAATTAGAACAACGTCGCCATCAGGAGCAAAGCTGATGCTCGTGCTTGTGGTTGTGTTTTCTTGGTGCTCCGTGATTGTTTAAATTCAACCGCATCGATATGGATTAAATCGCAATCAATTTGATGCTTCGACTTTGGTGCTTAAATGCGCTTCGTTTGAATGGCGTGCACGAATTGGTAAGCAAAGAGATGTTTAAAAGCAAGGTATCACAAGATGATTCCTAATACGTAGAAAGATAGGAGTAACAAGCTCACCTTCCCCCTCAACTCACACACACACCATCACACCATCACACCACCCAAGCAAACAAAATCAGAAATCCTCATACCAAGATCCCCTTCAAAACACAACTCCCAGCCCTCAACAAACACTGCAACGAATGTATTGAGATTCCAGGACCAGCTTCCCTGCCTCGAAAGAACCAGAAGATAAGAACCACATATCATCTTAATCTCTCTTTCGTATTCCACCCTAAAGACAACTTCCAATCATTCAAACCCCGGAAAAACCAATCAAAAAACCACGAAATCACAAATAAGCAATTAGAAATTCTAGTGAAAATAGTCTTTCAGCACTGCCCTGAGCACCTTGTTCGGCTCGAGAAAATAAAGTTCCCTTTACCATACTAAGCCATTCAAACCATCCATCTCAAAGATGAGAATTTACATCAAATCGTTTGTTTGTATTTCCCTTTTCTACCCCCTCTTGTTTCGAGTAACATCATATGAACGGTTGAAAAAGAATACCAATATCAACATCGACATCGACATATTTCCCAACTTCCGCACAACGCACTTGCGTTCACTATCAATCGTAATTATTCTCTCCACATCCACAAGTAAAGCAAAGAACGCATGAATTTCTTAATTTCATATCATGTCGTATCATTCATCTAATCAATTCTAATCTAAACCATTCTATGTTCGTATCAGTAATGGTATAATCAGTTTGTCTGCATCCTCCCTCATCTGCTGTTGTTCTGCCGCAACTTGCAATATCATAGCACTTCTCTCTACCGTAAATTCAATGCTACCTGAGCCGTTTGCTTCCACCATTATTACTATATCCTCAAACACCCGTCTAAGCACCGTAAACCTTGAATCTCTCCTCGAGAGGCTGGAAGGTCTTCTCTCCAGCTCCGGCAACAGGAGTACCGAAAACGAGTTGAGCGTTGAGTTCCCAGTCAGCTGGGATGTTCCATCTAGAAGATTCCATGTTAGTCACGTATTCGTTTCAATCCCTCTTTATAGCGTCTTCATCTTCGTCTTCATATTTCTGTTCTCCACTTCCACATCCCAATTTCCCAGAGGAAAATAAGAGAATAAAAGAAAAGACTTACTCAGCAGCAACCTTAGCATCGATCAATGGAGAATAATGTTGCAAGTTTGCGCCCAATCCTTCAGCTTCCAAAGCAACCCAGATGGCATATTGAGTCATGGCATCACTTTGAGTAGCCCAGACGGGAAATTTGTCTGCGTAGGCAGCATATGCGGATTGCATTCCGGAGACCACCTTTCTATCTTCGAAGAAAAGGACCTATTTATTGTTCCATTAGTTTACTTCTCCAATACCAACATTACAGAACCAAAGATTCAATATCAAACAATAGAATAATAAAACAGGAAGAAAAAAAAACTTACAGTTCCATAACCAGCTCTGAATCCATCAATCTTCTTAGCCGTTCCCTCAAACTGAGCTTCAGGAACAACACCCTTCAAAACCTCCTTGGTAATATCCCAAAGCTTCTCATGCTCACCCTTGAGCAACAAAACAACTCTAGTGCTTTGCGAGTTGAACGAGGAAGGAACGTGCAAGACTGCCTGCTCGACAATCTCCTGGATCTTGCTATCGGGGATGGTGGATTTGTTGCTGAGAGCGTAGATGGTGCGACGGGCCTTGAGGAGATCGATGAATTGGGTTGATGGAGACATGGTTGGTAGTTTGTGTGGTGAGTTTTGAGAATTTAGTTGATATACGTGTATGTGTATTCAAATCGAGAATCCGTTGCGAGATACAAGTAGCAATATGAGAGTAGAGAAAGAGAAAAACAAGATCTCAAGAAGGGAGAAAATCAAGCCTCTTATACCTACACCATTCGACCCAAACCGACGTTGCAAAAGTTAAAACCCGGCCCGCTCTTGGCCCCGCTCTCTTAAGAGAGACACACTGACAGGACAGAGCACTATTCACCCTCGCTCCACTCTTTCCCATCCCATCCCATCTAGAATCGCGATTCCCAATCTCATGTCGCCATCGCAAATCCAACATCCAGATCCAAAATCCATCCAATCAACCCCCCCAAATTGAGATTTCTGATACCCTTGTTTTACTTTCCAATCCGTACCATTACCAACCCAGTATCAATCAATCAATCAAATGATTCACCTACCTCGTACTTTTTGCTTCTTCCACTGACACGGTAAACACGTACCTACCTGTCTAGCATGCCACCTAAACTCGATCGACCTACTTTCCCCCTTCCTGTCGGCTCCCCTCCCCATCAAACTATCGTGATATCTAAGCTCTCACCAAGCTTCGACCCTCCCGGCTCCACAAAATGGTCAAGATTTCTAAGGATTCCATAATTGATGGACCGCTGACATATTCATTATAAAGTTTGCAGTGGGGCGGATCTGACTGCGGCGCGCTTCGTTCTGCTGTTGGTGGAATTGTTGCGGATAAGCGGGGTACGGATTGCGGATATGTACGGGCGCATGGTTTCGATGAATGAACCTGGTGAACGGAAAATATTGAGACAATTGTCTAAACTCACGATTCATCAACCTCGAAGAACATGATTATGATTTTTGAATATTTTCATTTACAAGCTATCTATATGGCATGGTGTCCCACACGTTCATTTTTACAGAAGTATCTACTTGCTGTCTTGCATTCACTATCCCATCATGTAGCTCCCATCAATGTAATCCCAATTGCTTGGATTATTCTCTTGCTGTTGTTCTCATATCCCATTTCGCCAGTCTGAACACCGTTCAACGCCCTATTGACAACCAAAATTTACCCAGTCAATATCCTATATGCAAAATGTCAAGCCAAAGAATCCCCCCATTCATTGCATAAAAGCAAGACAGCTCTCCACCCATTGAACATGCGTATAATACAGTCCAAACACGGCAAACGATATCGAAAATCCACTGCGTATTTACAATCCTTGTTTCATTCGCATCGTAATCCCATCTTTGGTATTTGAAACTCTGAGACTCAAGGAAGAAAGGAAAGAACAATAAAGTGAAATTAATCACCAAGTCTCGGCAATATATTGCCCAGCTTCATTCTTCAGCTTCCAGAAGTTCTTTGCTTCTTCCCTATCCAGATTGCCCTTCTCCATGGCAACATCTACAAGGGCTTCCTCAACACCTTCACCCATTCCTTTACTGCTTCCACAAACGAAAACTCGGCCATCCAAAGCATTGATGATGAACCAGACCAAATCTCCTTGATGTCTAACTTCATCTTGAACATATTTGCCCTTTTGCTTACTACCTGGTCTTCGACTCTGAACAACTTTCTTGACTTCTGATTCATGAACACCCCATTCACCAGAATACAATTCATCCAGAAGAGAATCTCTGACTCCTTGAAGAACCCAAACTTTGTTGGCACAATTAGCATTCTTAAGACGACGTTGAACAAATCCTCGGAAAGGTGCGACTCCTACGCCTGCACCAATCAAAAGCATAGGTCCGTCCGAAACAAATTCTCTGGCCAAAGGATTTGCCATTAATCCTTTGAACATTGGGATTCGGATGTTGACCTTTTCTCCTCTCTTTTCAGCTTCAATGAATTTTCTTGCTTGTCGCTCGAAGAATCCTGATCCCAGACCAATTCGATTTCCATCCTTCCAGTGATTGGTTTCGTGGACAGTGACGGCAATTTCGATGAGTCGGCTACATCCTTCAACTGGTACACAATTTTCTTGAGGATCATTGGACATTGAATAGAATCGAGGTCTTAATGTTTCGAGTTCTGAAAGAAGATGATCGAGAGGGGGTTTACTTGAAGGGAATGCGTGAAGAAGTTGAGGGATGGTGATATGTGGACCAGTTCTGAAATCGCAGAATGCACCTTGTCCTTCCCCAGAACACAAATATAACAAAATCTTCTTCTCTTCTGGATCGGTAGCATATTCGGCAAGAATTCGTAAAATCTTTTTGTTTGGAGGATATGATTGAATATCAGAACACCAAGTCAATAGATCGCGTCTGGTTGTGATCAATTCTCTTGGCTTATCGTCTCCCCAGATTGTGGGCCATCTTCCAGAATGTGTCTTCAATAAAATCTTTCGGTCACGAAGATGTCTTGGAATCGATAACAAATCCATCATTTCTTCTACCATTGATTCTTCATTTGGTGCCATGACACCAATTGCACCACCAACCTTGAAATCAACGCCACCTTCCTCGGGATAATCGGTGACATCCAAATCGAAGTGATATGTTCTCTTTTCGGCACCAGGCTTAGTCAATTCTCTAGCATTGAAAATTCTCGCGGAATAGACTTCGTAAGGTGGATGTGGCTGAACGAACGAGGGTGGTTGAACTTTGGTATCGACATCTAGCTTGGCATGATGTGGTGTGAAGTCAATTGAATCATTTTGCATATCAATTCCTGAATCCTTGTGGGAGATAGCCTTTTGAATGTCTGCCGCATCAGCGACGTCCATAGGAGGCTCGACGGTAATTGCCCCTCTATTTTCATTGACATCCAAAGATTCCATGCCCTTGACAATGTCCAAGGCTTTCTGCTTGTCCAGAGGGAGAATCTCCATATTTTTCTTTGGCAGATCTGGCAGACTTGTCAATCGTGTGGGAATGGTTTCGATCTTCAATGCCAAACTCCTGTAAGCATCATTGTCTGGTAATCTTGGTTTTTCGTATGTGAGGCCGTCAGTTTTTGTAATGGCCATACAGCAACCTCCACCACAGCATTTTTCCACCAATTTCGTGCCCGCATTTCCGATAATTCTTTGCATATCGGTAGCATTTTGTGAAATAAGCACAGTCGAAGCCCGACGACGGCGTGGTTCGATTTCTTCGGGTTCGAGGTCGGAAGAGGAAGAGGATGAGTAGGTGAGAGCCGGAACCCGAGATACCTGGGAGCGGGGTGATTCAGGCTGTGGCTCTTGTGGTATACAGTGAGATGTAGTAGCCATTCTGACAACTTGAGGACGCGACATTATTCGAAGTAGAGTCGATGAACGACGGATCATATACTAATTGTACGAGTATGAGTATGCCGAGAATCGATGAAAATCAGGAGGGGAAGGCAAAGCCAAACTTGTTGATTGTGTATGTGTCAATCCAACTTTTTGAGTTTGATAAGTGATTCCACAATGGAATGGTATGATGTAAGAAGTGATCTAATATGGTAGATTGTGATTGTTTTTGTTTTTAAATAATAAGAATAATAAGTATTGGCGTAATACTTGTGTGCTGAGAAGTGATTATAGCTGTCGTAGATTTCCTATTTATTCGACTTGATCAAATATTATATAGTGAATATATCAATTGAAAGAATTATGGTGAATTCTGAACTCTGAACTCTAGTTGATGTGGATATGGATAGAATTCCCTTTTAACAAAGTTTTTTTCCGAAGAGACAAATCGAATCTTGGTGGCGGAATGACTTGGAACTTTATTTTGTGTTTGATTTGTACAAAGTATTCTTGAAGCCTCGGCCGACACCGGGATTGGGGTTGAGATTGAGATTGATCAAGCGTAACAAGCGTAACAAGCGTAATATAAATAAATACGGAGTATTCAGATCAAGCTTTTGGATATATATAAGAAATGTGGAGGATCAATATTGAACAGACAAGCACGAGGAATTTGATTGTGTAAGATTTGTCGTGATGACGGATCTGATATCAAATGATTACTACAGTACTAACTAGTAGGTTTTGTATCATCATCAAGCATCAAAACAATCAATCCACGGATATATTACGACCTTGGTCTGGTTCTATATAGTTTCAATCTCCTATTTATTGATGTTATCGTGTATTCAGTACATACATCATCATTGAACATGTCTGTCTCACCAAGAAATCACACAAGCAATGGCCTCAGGATGATCAATCATTCAGCTCATCGAAGATTTCCGTCTCAATTTGCCAAACATTGTTGCATCATTCATTCCCTGGCCACATCTGTACATCTATCTGTACATCGTATTTGCCGTCGTACTTTATCATCTTGTCTCCATATATAGTCAATATCTCTCCATCACCCACTCCTACTCCCACTCTCCATCCTCATACCTACCTAGGTAGGTACTTGCATCAGATGTACTAGGTATTTCCCTTCACAACCATACGCACTTGCTCTAGCATCACGAAAAACCCAAAATCGTCAATCGATCATTCAGAGAAGAAGAGATAAACTATCTCTCAGCTGGCACATACTTTGCATACCTACATAACCGTTATTCAATCCCGTCAAACATCGTAAAGATCGACTCTCTTTTTACTAAAAACTATGATTCGGGTCCTCTTCAAACTCAATTGAAGCCAAGAACGAACTGTTTTAGGAACTGCTAGGATAAGAGAATACCCGCTTTTCGTAATCTGCTTGCCATTCCAAGTTAGGATATCCAGACAAGGGCAAGAGTCCCTGTCATAGACCTTGTCATAGACTTGTCATGGACCCTAGTCGATTCACTTATCTGATCCGAAAGGTCGAGGGCTAGAATGGTGAGACTCGGTAAATGCTCTGGGTAGATGGAAAAATGACCTGACGGTAAGGTGATACGGCAAGAAGGGAGGTAAAGGACAGTGTTCAGCGCGGGTATGGAAGGGCTTGAACTACAGAGACTAGGAATTTAACGGTACTGATTATAGGAAACTTAGGTCGGTCCATGAGACTGCCAACAAGCACGATGACATCTCGATCCGGATAGCCTTTCGTCCTTCGTTTTCGCATTCGGGTTAGCCGGTTCCAAAGCCGGACTATTTCCACGGAGAAATACACAATCCCTTGAAATTGTTTCCTAATTAACCCACAGCTTTCTCGTGCAGTCCACTTGTCACATTCACAACTTCACAGGATCACAAGCAAACCATCTTGGGGAGTTTGGTCCATTTCTATCTATCCCAAAGTCAAAAATATGTCGGTTTAACGTAACCCTACCTACATCCTACAACGACTTCAATCCAACCATTCGGAACCCTAATCCTCAGATCCGAGACATGCTCATCTAAATTTACACACATTTACTTCTAGGATACGGGGGACTTTCGATCTGATAACTTTAAATCGTTGCGTTTAATCTGTACACACAACAAAAAGCAGAATAAATTACACATAATTAATTAAGCAAGAAATCAAGGAAATACGTGGAGACTCACCTATGGGTGACATTCCAGTGACATACCCATTCTCAACATTCCAGGATTCCTCCACCAGCTTTGATGGGGCATCAAAAGCAACAAGGGATAAAATCTGATTAGATGAATCTGATTAGATTATATGATACCCAGTTCACCGAATCCGACATGATCCCTTTGTTCGTGAAATTGTCCCAAGACTTGGAAGCGAATCTTTTTCCTGATTCAAGCTTTCTACCATTAGGATTCACCTTTTTATCAGATCGTGTGGATCTCATGCCATCTGATAAGTGGACAATACTTTCCTCTGCATATCCACAGGCATTCTACTCCGTACACGTATAAGGTGTGTACTAAGAGTTTCTTGCATTAGCTTTTTGCTTATATTCTTCAATGGATCATGCACTGCACAAAGCAGGTAGTCAAAATGGCAAAAGGAAAGGGGACACGGAATATTCTTGTTTTCGTGTCCAGCTTCCTATATCCATTATCGCATGTGGGTTTCTTGATGCGCCCAAGCATTTGCATACCAGGATATGGCAATCGCGAACCACAGTTTGAAAATTGCGACTCGCATGTACAGATGATGAATGTCAATAGATAAATGTGGAATTGTGGGAAAGGGTTCGGTAAGCTTATCAGATCGAATGATGGAAAGGGGTTGCGAGAACGGAGATTAGATTAATCTGATTAATTGTGGTGAGATGTGAGGATCTAATCTGATTAGACAAAGAGTCAGCATTAGGCAAGGAGACAGCTAAGACAAAGAAATGCGGTTGATGGGATGACAATGTGAGTGGACAATAATAGACGACACGTGATTTATAAAGGGGTGGCTTTGGAGTTTCATTCCATCCACGTTACTCTTTCCGTCGCACCGGAAATTGCAACATCTTGAATGCAAGGAGATGAACATTTTCAGAAAATCATTGGAAATAGTTCTTCAAAGTGAATTCAATTCTCCCTCCCTCTTTTCGCAGTTCAAAAAGACTCGACTCGGGCGTTTGAAATCGGGAGAGATCCTATTCTTCCAGACGTGTTCTCTTCTTTTTGACAGCTGCAGCTAGTCTCTCCTCAACACCTTCACGGAAGTTACGGCTCAAATCTAGGCGTGGGTACCGCTATTTACCGAAAAATGTGCATGAAAATCTTCTTCGGAACTGCTGACATGGTTAGAGATACTCCACTACCATTGTGCTCTGTAGATCTTCTGTAATATCCCCAGGGGTTTGAGAAACCTTTGTTTTACCTCTTCTCTTCTCTGTTTTCCTTCTGTCTTCTTTTGCTTCTTTAAGATTCTTCTTGATTCTTCTAGAATGGTTCGCGGATCTTTAAGTTGATCGTGCTTGGTATATCCGTTTTTGTGTGATTAACCCGGCTTAAGTGCAAAGTCCAAAGTGCTTGGTTGTGGTTCCTCTCCGGACTCACAAATATTGGGGCTTGAATAGCGTGAAAAGAAAGGTCTTTGGGTCTATGTTTCTCACACGTGAATGCTCGGTTGATCCTACGAGTTCATTGATCTCAATTTCTCTTGTTGGTGTACTCTACTTTTCGAGATATATTTTCTTGATTTGCATTTAAGATTACCGTTATGACACAACGAGGAATTGTGTCAACCTACAATCATCGCGTCTTCAATCTATTCACGAATCTAGCGGTATGTGACTTCTCTCGCAGTCTCCTATTTTACATAATTGCATCATCTCTTCTTCACTTCTATTCTCGCCGATGCGGACAAACGCTTGGTTACGATACAAACTCAAGGATGATAGGCAAGTGCCAAGTTCTACTTACAATATGAAAACGAAGTATATTACGTTTTCAAATATGTAGAGTTTCGAATCCCACTTTAATATATTAAATGCGCGATGAAACTTCCTTTCTTTCCTGCTGTTGAAAATGACTTTGGAGGAGCAATGTTCCTTCTTCGGAGGTATTCTATGGTATTAGATACAATTCCCGGTGGGGTGGCTTCTTAACAATACTTCATAGCATCGTTTTTAGATATAATGTTTGATATTCAATTCGAAGTCTAGGCTATACCCTCGGCCTCGGAGTGTTGAATTATGGTTTATTGTTATAAGACGAAATCTTCCGAAGACTGTGCAGAGATTGTGTGTACCCACGGGATATTCGCTAGTGATCTTATTCGCAGGTTTTCCATCAGGGCTATTACCCCGCTGCCCAGACTTTTTCTTGGGATTCTAAAAAGTTGAGACGGGTCGGAAATTGATGGCAAAACTGCTGGCGAGTGAGTGTTTTTGCTGTTATTGATATCGTCATTGTATACTGTCATAGATATCTTGTCGCCGCCAAAAAAAAAAATAATGACCTGTCTGGTATTTCGTCCCGTGAGAAAGTCGTAGGGTGGATGGCTAAGGCTCGTGAGTACCGATCGAGGAGTACCGCGCTTTGATCAACGATTTGGCAATCGCGGGCCTTGTAATGGGTTCGTTGCGTTTCTCATGCTTGTAAGTTTTGTGCAAGGAAGAAGTGGCTTTATCTATTCGAAAATTGGGATTGAGACATAATCGATGAGGAGGAGAGGGTGTGCGGAGATGGGATCGAGAGATGTGAACTTGTTGATGAGTGAATTGAAAGGGTGGGTAGTGGATACGAGGAAGTGCATACCCGGTGGATTTTTCTTTGTGGAAAGCTGAGAAGAGAGATTGGGAAGGTGAGGGGGAAGCGGGTAAGAATCCTCCCAGCGTAAGCCATATAAGAGTCAGGCAGGCGCACTTTGTTGAGTCTCTCGAGCAAAAGCAACCAGCGAATTATTTTTACCATATGAATAGTGTGAATGGCTAGTTGGGGTTTCAAGAGAAACTGCAGTTACTACGACTAGAAACAAATAGGAGGAGCCGAACTATACATCAAGTGGTGACTATTGCGCTTAAAGGATTATCGCTGTTGACAAAAGGGGAAAACTGCACACTGTCAATGCTCAGTTTTCCACCTTAATTCATCTCATCTCCTAACACAAATCTACTCATTACTTCTATCTCATACACATAAAACACACATTGTATCACCTCTTATTCATTATTCTCACAAGAATCAGCAAAAAAGAAGATGCAACGCCCTCCCCGCATCCCGTCCTGCCTTCGATTCCATTCATGATTTCTCATGCTTGGTCGACTGAGATGTTGATAGCGAGGGATGTTTACATACTGAGTGCGTGAGGTATGTTGAGTGCGTGAGGTAAGATCCTGAGAAAGTAGGGAAAGAGTTTGTGTACTATGGAATTGATTCACCACGAGTAATCAAGTGATCAATTACTTGTATCTGAAAGTCTTGGAGAAATTAAATACTAGCAGGGAATTGAAAGGTAGTTTGTGTTGTAGATGGATTGCGGGGTATATCTAGGTAAGCATCTAAGTGGGTTTCGAAACTGGTCGGGAGAGCAGGTTATCTATCTATCTAAGAAACTGGTAGAGTCATTACATCCTGGGAGTAAACATGTGAAAGTATGCTGAAGCCGTTGAAAGGGGAACTACATGCCCCTGGAGTATTCCTGGTTCGCGATCAACTAGAATTTCGAGCTCATGCGTTTTTACAGATGAGTTCATCCTTGAATTTTGTTTACGTATTCTCATTGTCTTTTCTTGCCAAATAAAAGTATCGTTGTTGTTTGAAAAGTTCTCATCTCATCTCTTGAGAAAAGAGTCCTTTGTTATTTCGCGGTGGGATATTATTATACAGACCGCGCAGAATAGAATTCGCCTGTGTGATGATACTCGTTGCTTTATAATTGCACAATACCAGTATTCTTTGCAGCGTTTTATGTTTGGTTCTGGTATGGTTATCAGAGAAATTTTTCTATGAATCTGAGAGGCCTTTTATTCTGTCCCGCGAGGAAAATTCTGGAAGTTAGAGGGGGGAGGAAGTAGGTTGATTTGCGGGGTATAGAAGGAGAAAGATAGCGTAAAGTGTGGATCTTGTGTTTTGCTTAATTTTTCTTTTATATATATATATAGAGGAGTTAGCTATGTAGGTAGTCATGACTATTCAACTTTCATCGTGAAATGGCAAGTGAGCATACTCAAATGAAAGATCTTGTGAAGCGATATGTAAACCAGATGAATTCTGCGGGAGCTGATGATCATCACATTTATGCCCCCAGCTACAGATTTACCAGCGAAAAGAAACTTCGCGCCCGCTTGGAGCATGCACTGTTATTATAGTTACAAATCCACATATCAGATGTGGATATTTGATACACGGAATCGGGGTAGAGAAACGATGGGATTATTGTCGTTTGTGCACTTTGACCTTTGCTTTTGGGGGATTGCGTTGAGCTTTTCTTTATGTTGTCAATTGTGTGAGTCTGTTGTGTTTTTGGTTGTTTGTTAGATCACTTGCACTGAAGTTTTTCTTCTCATGTTACGTGGGCTTAGTATAATTGCTTGCTTGCTTGGTTTTTGTTCGCAGGGCGAAAATCACAAATGACCTGCAATTGGCTCCTGATCATAACCTGGCTATGATGTTGCTAAAATTTGGGGTTTTAAGACGCTTATATATTATATTGTTGAAGAAGAAATAGTGGGTATAGGGAATATCGTCATGTTTGGAGAGGCAGGAGGGTGCCGGGATGCTGGGTCTGGTGCTAAATTGATATCAGAGGATGAGGGGTCATTCAAAGTCGATGTGCGATTTCGTACATGCATATAAGGTGATGATTCACTTTGTTCACAGTGGTAGAAGAGTCGAGTACGTCGGTGGTGGAGACGCTCCGCTCAGGAAAGATGAGAGAGTGGTATATAAGGATCGCCATTTAGCTCTCTATACCTTTACATCGCCAAAAACGCGCAGAATATAAGCCGTCCATGTTTTGGCAGCGTGTAGCATGTATATTACTATACTGCGTTAAGCTTCACTCATGAAAGATACGGCCACTCGCACAAGTAGATAAGTGCTCTCTACCATCTAAACAGAGACACAACTTCCACGACAAGAGTCTTGTTGTTGTAGTTTATGAGAAATGATCACCATGCTATTATTGTACATTAAATCTTTACTGTCACATCTCTAGATTGCCGATAATATGAATAATTCTCTACTCTAGAAGACCCGAGATTGAGTAAGTCGAATCATGTTTCTTTAGCTATCATCAATATCGTAATGATTCTTGCGAACATGTTTGGTGAACTTCGTAATTTTATGATCGCTTATAAGCAGGAATCGGGGGACATTCATACAATGCTGCAAGAAAATCTTCACGCTAAACGTGAATGCGCAACTCGAAACATGATCTCGCATGAGTGAATCACGATACCGAGGTAGTATGGCTTCCATGGACAAGGGTGAGATCTGAGATTAAGCGAGGAGTCGTAGCAGAGCAGGGAAGCTGTGAGGAAGAGTAAACTGTAATACAAGGAAGGTAGGCTTAGTTTGTATGCGGAATACAGTGATTGTGATGATAGGATCGCTGCTACAGCTAATGTATCGGCTGGAGAGCCGTATGGCGTAAGCAGCGGGTATGATGGAGATTGATGGGTTTGGGGGCAGGATGAGGTTTTCATGCCTGCATATTACGCTTTTGGTTTTTTATTGTGGGAGAAATGGATGCTTTCTTGTTGCTGTTGTTATTGTTGTTGAATTTGAATTAAATCAGTGACGTATGATACTCATTGTCATTATTGATAATACTAACCTAACGATCAGTACTCCGGAAAAGAGAAAGGGTGAATGTTGAGGACCAATTGCGTAGCCTGAGCCACGTAAGACAATGTTTATTATGAAAATCCTGAGATGGGGAGATTGTCACCAGGATAATGGCTCCCGCGGCATTGCTATGTAATACCGTCGATTTTTTAATAATAAAGACTTACCCACCGTTAAAGCTAACAGTCTTTATATTATTGTGGTTCGAGTTTGCTAAAGGATACCCCACTTTGATTTTTCTGTCTGCTGAGAAATGAAACAAGACAAGTTTTCAAAACCAGTGTCCCTTTAGATCTTAAATTGACTCATTTCCTGTAAGTTTTATCCACATTTACCTCATTTTTATATACATTAACATATCTGTCTCGACGCTTCTGAGAACATGAACCAAGTCAAGTAACAAGGACAAAAATTGCAACAACAGAGATCTTGCCCAGCTCCGCCTCAACGTCCATTTTGGATTGATTTTATCGGCGAGATGTCTCAACTCGGGCGTAAAATGAACCATTTCCGGCAGGTAAAATTGAGCGTCTGTGATATCACTCTATCAGCGTTCGATGCCGGCACCATCAGAGGATACTAGCGAAAACCGCACGTAAGGGGCAACGGAGAACGGCATATTTGTATTAACATAATGTCTTTCTCAGTACATCATCCATAATCCACATTGAAACTACATTATTGAACTCTCCCATCTTTGGCACTAATTCTTCTCGTTAAAATCAAAATATCAAAGAATAATGAATCACAACACGTTGATCTTGTAAAATGAGAAACATCTGAATGGTTCTGCCGAGTGAGTTACGGTCGGCTTCCTCTGAGAACACGTGATTTCGATCTACCTCTTTGTCACTGGTAAGCTCAGGTCCATTGCCATGTGTATTTGCTGAGTTCTGGAGCAGATTGCAATACTCACACGTCAAAAAAACTCAATAGATAATGAAGCGTCAAGAGTATGTGTGAAGAAATGCAGAGTGGTTAGGCTCACTTGACTGGAACCTTTTCCTTGACATCATTCAATATGACCACGAGAGTTAAGCTACCACATCTATGTCATGCAAGAGGGTTTCAAAGGTTTCGCGGAATTAATTCATCACTCCCAATTACTTGATAGGAAGACTAATCTTGCCATGAACTGGATTTGTTAAGAGGTAACACAGTGGCGAAAGTGAGCCTTCACCGTCAACTTGCCAGCTTTGTATTTATCTAGCTGCTTTTCTAATGCAGTTCTCCAAGCAAACGTATCTGAGTACGCAAAGCTAACCTAATCGCACGCGGGGGTGGAATATGCCCTTCCTCATAAGCTAACAGCTTGACTAGCTGGGTATTGAAAGTGATGCTTGCACTGATCTTGAACATCCACGTCAAATTTCTGTGGAAGAACGAAATTAAATTGCAAACCCTGACCCCATAACGTCTTCCACATGCTTCCTATAAAGCTTTAGTAAGAAAAAGCTGTAGTAATAATTGGTAGGTCTAGCTAAGAGCCCTGAAATAATGCAGTATTGTATAGTCTACCAGAGTTGAGTTTGTATGTCTTAGTCCACAATGAAGCTGGATCTCATCTTTACTGCTTCATCACGGATTTCGGGAAGGGTTTCTGCCCGCTCCAGCCATTTCAAAGCCTCATCAGTTTGACCCTGAGATTTACATATTGAAGCCATGTTCAACATACTCAAACCAAAGCCACTTTCAGCTGCGACTTGAAACCACTCTTTGGCATAACCATAATCTCGCTCTGACGGTTTCTTGTCCGCTTGGTCACCGTTTTTAGATAATTCAATAGCACCAAGATTATGGCATGCTTCAGGCATACCCGCACCAGCCGCTTTGAGTAAATAAACCATCCTATTATCCTCTTCCTCAGGACCTACATGTTTAGAAAGATAAAAGAACGCTGCTGGATGATCTAAGCCTAATGCTGCTTTGCTAAACAACTTTTTTGCAGCTGCTCTATCAGTCTTTTCTAAAATCAAGCCAAGGACGACGAGTGCCTCTGCAGCCCCTGGAAAGTTTGGTGTCTTTTCTCCAGCAACAGCTTTTTGCAACCAATCTCGAGCTTCCTTTTCCCTTCCTTGGCTGTATAGAACTTGACCAAGGAGTCCCATTGCTTCAACATTGCTCTCTTTCTTAGCTAAAATACCTAACCGTTCAAGAAAGGGTGTAAACCTTGCTGTGTAGAGCTTATTATTATGAAAAGCTTCCGACACAACCTCTAACGTGGCTGCTGGGTCTCCCATAGCTGAAGCTGAATCTAACAACACTCTTGCTAGACGTTTTTGTGCTTGCTCCCGGCATCTTCCCATGGAAATAGATATTTGTGTCACATCAGATGCCGTGATACCGTGCTCTATAAGACACCAGTAAGCTATATAAGCTGCGAAGAAGAAGAAAACACCTTACTATTGCAAATACCAGCCTCCCAACCTTGGTTCGGATTTCCATGTAAACTCTGGTAGTTCTTTAAAAATTCCATGGCTTTATTAGGTTCGACAGTTAGAACTCCAGCTTTATGGTCTGTTTCAAGAATAAACATCGGCGGAAGAGCTTCAGGAGTATTGATTGGCACCCTCTTCCGTATAATTACTGGTTCAGTAGCATTTCTCTTTGCTAATACCTGCTTCCGTGAAGGTTTGATATTGACAGCGAGTAACCTTGGGGTGGTGTGAAGCGACCTTTGATTAAACAGTCTGAGACCATGTTTGAAAGGAAGTATTACTCGAGGATTTGACATGTTAACATTCGTGAATAGAGTATCAAATATTAATCAATGAAAAGCCTGATATCAATATAAATCACAATTTTGATAAAGCAAGAATAACCCACCATCTGCGATTCTAGATTATCGGAAAGGCGGTGAATCCGATTAAATATCAATGTCATAGCGCTTGCCGGCACTAAAGAAATCTCAAAGATTTTTTTACAGGTTTGTCCTACACCCAAGGCCCACTCACACCTTTAACCATTATTTAAAGTTCAACCCAATACAGGTTTTCTGTATGTTCGCCAGAATCTTTAAAACGTCTTCGAAAGAGGATCTTCAGGCGGACGATCCATTGACTCCTAGTCAGCAATTGCGCGACGAAAGCAGAAGAACTAGAAGTATGGTTACTACGCGGGGTAGAGCTCGAGAATTGGCAGACAGTCCCTCAGTGAACGGAGATGGAGATTCTATAATCATCGATGAGGGTACTCCGGTTCCAAAAAGAAGAGGGCGACCGCGCAAATCGCTTCCTCTTGAAGATGATGAGGTTGCTGCCTCTCCACGACCTACGAGGAACTCGAAAAAGTTGTCGGCACAGGCAAGCGAAGAAGAAGCTACACCAATACAATCACCGCAAGTAATTGAAGAAATACCTAATTCTGCAGAAGAATCGGAGGATGCGCAAATTATTGAGGCAGATGAGGAGGTAATCAAGACATCAAAAGCCAACGGAGATGTGTCGACCCTATCGAAAATCACTACCACTGTTACCACGCCAGTTGCGAAGAAGCATAAGCGATTCGATAGCGCAGAGCCTGAACCCGAGCCAGTAGTTGAAACGAAATCCGAAAAAGTTGAAATTGAAGAAGAGGAGGACGAGAGTAGCGATGACGATGCTCCAGAAGAAGTAACAACAAATGAGGCTGCGAAATCCGCCAAAGAAAAGGAAAGAGAAGCAACAAAAGCAATTGAAGAGTATGTTTGATGTTCTATCTGCCTGAATAACTTGCTAACGAGGATTCCAGGCAAGAAGCTGCCTCTAAGAAGAAGCGTCAGGAGAAAGCCGCAACTCTTCAACGTCAAGCAGAGGTCTCTAGTAAGAAGCGCAAGTTAGATGTTGCATCCGGACAAGACGAAATGTTACCTCCTGCTCAGAAATCGAAGGTCGAGGTCACATCAACCACCGAAAAGGCGGATGTCGATGTGGACGAGGAATCAAATACTTTAGAGGGAGAAGGGACGGCAGATGGACGACTGGATTCCGAGGACGACATTGAAGAAATTAACAGAACTTTCGCAATACCCGGGCAAGTCCCACTTCCAGACCTTCTGCCGGCTGAATTTCTAGAAGATGATGACGTTGACAGCCCAGAACCCGGCCGTCTCCATTCAAGCCTACTCACAAGATCTGTCAAGCCTGACAAGTTACGTCGCCTTCTGGAGAAGAAGCCGAAAGATAAACGGGTTGGTTCAACTACATTCAGAGTTGCGGAAAATCGAAATCCACTTTTACCTCCTAAAGCGTCAAATCAAGCACGCTCGCTAAAGGAATCGTGGTTACAAGGTCGGGCAGGAACAAAGATCAAGCCAAACCGCAAGCCTTTCAGCCAAGGTTTTATCAAGACCAAGAAATAGAGTGGAAACTGTGCTGGCGATTGCGGTGGTAATATTGAGGGAATTGGCTTATGTGCGGCGTCATTTATTTTGTTCACTGTCGAGGTTTTAAGTTTGAGAGGCTCTCGAAATGTCTAGATGATAGACACCAAAATAGCAGAATTAAAGCAAAAACAGGGGACGAGAACGATACGGAGGAAAGACTGATGAGGGGATCATGTGGAGGAGGAGACACTACCAAAGAGAATGATCACTACGAAGAGGTCAGGGTCTGAAGATACAATATTGGTGTTTGGTTAGGGTTGGCGCATCTGAACAAAGGATTATTGAATGATTCCCAACTTTGTTGAAGAAAAAATTAAGTAGCATGGAAGTCCGGAGAAATAATTGAATTCAAAATGATTTTCCACAACCTGTTGAATCTCACGATGCTACCTGCTCCTGAACTCATATCTTTTTCCAACTGTGATTCTAGATCCCGCAATTTTCCATACAACTTGAGTAATTTTTCAAGCCTCTTATCGTTCACGTCAGTGCAAATTCGTTAAATGTCCTGATTGCAGAACTAATGCAGTGATCTAGTATTGTTCATATCAAACTGGCAGCTAGTGGAAGAATGGTAAATGATTTAAGGAGGAGTATGAGAGGAGGAAGGGCAGGGAGGGAACGAAAAGGGAGGGAATGAGAACATTGTCTTACTCACACTGAAGCCGTCTAAACCCGCGATTTTTCGTGCATGGTGATTACATCGTCACTGAAGATTCCCTATTTCTATCGAAGTCTGGTTGCTGGGGATTCATTTAGAATTGGAGTTCCTTAATGAAGTGACTGATCCAATATCTCGTTGGTTCCGCGAAGAGATGAAATAGTGCAAACTGTGTGAAGATAATGGATTGAGAGGTATCGAGGTGGAAGAGGGCTAAGAGAGAATGGGAACAGAGAGAGTCAAATCGCTCTTCTTTCTTGAACTCGAGCGGGTCTCCTTTTGAAACTGGTTTATTGAGACATGCGTGCCAGGTTAAGTATCTTGTCTCTTTCTTTAGTAAATGAAGGAAAGAGAATCGTCAAATGAGAAGCGAGAAGAATGAGTGTTGTGATCTCATATATATTAGCAAATGTAACGGAAGAAAGGAAATAAAGTCAATCTTCAAATCTTTCCGCTGTATAGTGTGTAATATAGGGTATTGTAAAATCAAATTCATCTGTTCACTTTGAACAAATTCTCCCAGCTTGTTTATGTTAAATGTAGACATCTATCACCTTGTTCATATTGAAGTTACTACGGTCATAGTGATCAGTGCAAAGCACCCTTCATTTTTTTGTAAAAGAACAAAAAGGCAAGGAAAATTCAAGGGTTAGGGTTAGGGTTGATCATGTTACAAGATGCCGTTTCGAAATATAGTCATTTGGGTTCGCAATGCCTTCTCTCCCGACTATTTCTTTTTTCCTATTCTCACCTACCTTCTCCCATTGTCACGAATAAGGTCAATTGGGAGTCAATCGGCAGTCAATCGGCTCCCGCTCGGGCACCGCACGCTTCCGCGGGGTGGACCGAACACATTCACATAGCTATCGAGTCCGAAGAGCTTCGGCGTAACTATAACTTCAATTTACACTCAAGTTCGCTTGCATATATTACAAGCACAGAACATTATCCTTCTGGTAGACGCACATTCGCTCTTTGTTTCGGGTTCAGAAACGAACAAAATATTCGGCGCACTGTCTCGTGCGAGCGAATGCGTCACTTGCCGGTCTTTACATCATACAGGGGCTCGTCTATAACAAGCTAAACCTTAACCGTCTTAGCAATTCTATGATATGGAGTCGTTACTTTATCTGCCATTTGCTGCTACGGGAGAAAAAATGTAGTTTCAAGTAAAGTCGTGGAGAATTCTTCCGGAAGGCTGCCTTTTCAAAGTTTCATCCCGCATGCACACAGGCCGAAATTCCATTCATGGCTAGTCATCTACTAGGTTTATATGGCTTGGTGGGGTGATTAGGTGCAGCAGGTCGGAGATATTTGAACCGTGGATGACATTCTTTCAACACTTTCTAGAAAAGCAAACGCAGTTGGGAGGCTACCATCAAACAGTTCACTACGAAACTTAAAGGAGGATCAATTTTATATCTATTCTAACTACTCCAAATTGATCACACTTACAATATGTCACAGAAATCCCGGTGTTGCAATACCACGTGATCTACTCCCCGTAATCTATTGAAAGCATAGTCTTTCATACTAGCATATAGCCATTGCCTGAATAAGCGACTACACCGCCTGATCCAGGTATACAAGGTAGGTATGATCATTATGATTACACCTCAAGTGAATCCAGTTTATTATCTTTGTACTCACCTGTTTCTCTATCAAAGTGAGCAACATAGCCATCCTCCATGATACAATCATTATAATTTACATATCTTTCAACCACCTGCATTGTCCTCTAAAAGTGCTGTATGAGTATTCAACAATCTTCCAGCATTAAGGACTCGTTCCCGATTGAATGCGGTATCCAACAGATATTCCCAGTAGCTTGAATAATTAGGAATCGCATAGGTGTTCGAGATCCATACATGGCTCAACAAATGTTGTATTGCAATCTCGTGGATCGCTAACCTCAATCAGATAAAGTGACATGTAGTAAAGTTACCTTTGGTGAAAAGGTAAATTTATATGATAAAGTGGTAAAGTTATTATAGGTAACTTACCAGCGCTATATAATATCACCAATGGTAACGACGTAACAGTAATGTGCCTATGTTGGACCAGGCGTGCATGCAGATCATGAACACCCATTCGCAACGGTGACAAGTATCCACTGATTAGATATCCCATATTTGATTGGCCATGAGATTACTGGGTCGGTTCATAAAAGAAAAGTACTATTACTTATCACAGGACTATTCATGAACACAACGAAATATCAAATCTATTTTTTCATATAATCTGTTGACATGGCCTATGATTTGGAAAAGAGGTCATCAATGATTGAAAGCTAGAATATTTCATTGGTAATATTTGTGATGATGGGATAAGTTGCGAAGATATTTGGGATCTTGAGATGATAATCGAATTGAACAAAATGCAAATTTGTGCGAATTCGTGTGATCCATGATGAGTTTAGTAAAAGGAAATGTGTTCATAATCTCAACATAGTGATAGCTGCTCGAGACATCATATTAATAGTTAGCCGAATAGGCGTCAGCATGAAGAGATTGGATAGGACCATCCTATCATCCATGCGTGTAACTCAAACGTACCAATAGCCAATATCGTTGAACTTTCTTTGCTTGCTTGACAACTGCCGCTAATCTAAAGATCAACTTTGCTATAGTAATCCAGGAGATTCATGATTATCGATCTTCAAAATTGTGCTTGATATTTCGACAACTTCGATAATGATCAATCGTCAAAAGAAAAATCGATAATCAGAATGTCTTTCAAGGAATTATCTCCGGCGCACGGCTCGAGGGCCGACTGTTGAAAGCTCCTGCGCGGTTTTCTTAGCAACCAGCAACATCATTCTTGCCATACAGACTGAGTCTTGGCTTCGAAGCTTCCCGAAAAAAGATATGACCATACTCTTCGACATCGAAGCGAATGCATCACGACCATAAAGACTTTCCTCTTGTCATTGGAATCATTTGGGAGCTACCGCACTGAAGATATCGGAGCGCGTTAGTTTCTGAAAAAAAAAAGAGAGAGAGAGACGGAGGTGGCTATTCAACTTCGTCTTTGTTTTTTCCCTTGTTTAAGCTGACGAAGTGAGTAACTCTTCACTGTTGTCTTCTCCCAAGTCAACGCATCAAGATTTACACTCATTAACTTCATTGATATCTGTATGAACTTCACTTTTATCTGGCCCCTGGAATTGACAAACGCCCACTAGAGAACTCAACACCCCATCTATAATTGCTCAACCATGGTTGCAGTTCCATAGGATACGACTTCAATATAACACGAAAGGTGAGAGAGCGCATGCCAAATAACATGGAGGAAAAGAAACTTGAGCTAAAGACTTCTCGCAGCTGGACCCTTCAGCCAGATTTTTCTTCGACACTGCGCTAGTCGGGTTCTTTCATAACGTCAGATATGCTAGCTCCATCAAAAAATGAAAGGTTGAAGCGCAGATGACAAGTCACCTTGTCATCTTACATTTTCCATCTCAATACATCTAGTCTATTTTGACCTGCATAAGGAAAGGGCTCGCATCAGCTAGACATGGAGGTCTTTGTGTTTACAAAGCTGTTTCGAAACGGTGAGAAGAGGAGACACTCAATTGACCTTGGGATAGCCGCAAAGAATTCAACGCGGAGAAAAGTGGCGCTAAAGGAAACTAAAAGATAACACAGCATCATTAGAAACATACGCGTATTTCAAAGGTAAAGTCTTGCGATGGACTGTATCCTGCAAAACGAAGATGGCTATTCACAGCTAGTTTACACTTGAGCACGCTCGGAGACTCTGAAGGTGGATAAGCAGACGTACAATATCAATCAATTCATTGTTACTAGTTACCGAACTGCGGAACATTAGAGTGCTTGCTAAGCACTCATACAAATATTCTCGAGATGAAACGATACAAAGCCGAGAACCTGAGGAGATATCAATGAAATTGATAATTATCGGTAGCAAACAATAGTTATGTGAGATATGAACTACACAACTCCATCTCGCGAATTCTTACGTCGAAAGCCAAGTCCGGAGAAAATTAATGCCGTCAATTCTTCGCAATGAAAGTGAACTCGGGACGAGATCTTCGCTAATGGACGACTTCAACAGTAAGACCATACATCTATCTACTTTTCGCAAGACCATCCTTGTCTCAAACACAACTAGCATTTTATGCGAAGATGTTAAACTTTTCTAATTCTGGATATCCGAATTTTGGAGAGAATGATGGGCTCGATCCCCGATAGAAGGGCACCCAAGGGAGGGAGATCAAAGCAGACGATTCGTAATTGAGAACGTCAGAAGTCACACATTATTTATAGCTTCAGCAGGAAGAAAATCCGGCAATAAATAATCCCCTACGGCTCTGGTTACAAAATAATGTGCCTCTTATGAGCAATCTGGAACGCCATATCTGGAATGAATTGGGGGTGATATATCAGTTCCAATGTCGATACCATGGTGCAATGTCGTGGTACTATGCCACGGTTCCAAAATTATAATGTGACGGACTCATGCTAGGTAAGATCATCACATCTTTAAATTTGATCTCCAGAATATTACTGAATAAAGCTAGAGCAAGGCGAAGAAACTGGAATCTGGTAGTAGTCTTCAATCTACAACCACGATTTATGGAAAGACTCCAAACTATTTCCTTGTAATATCATTGGATGATGGAGTTGCGCCTGGTCATCCAAGTTCTATGTGCATTCATTCCTGCATCTTGCCTCGATATGCTAGACATTATATGCATTTTTTACACAAGATCCTTGCTTGATCACCTGTCTACGCGCATAATTCTCGTTCTTCCTACTAGGCAGTCACGCCACACGTCTCTACAGACCCTGTCTCTCACTTGGTGGTAATCTCATGCAAGACTTTCGCTTTCGGATTTCACCAATAACTTGAGAGCGATACAAAAATTCATACTTGAAGACACAGGTCTGTGGAAGATAGATTGGCCCTCTTTTCGAGGATACCGACATCCTCGCAAGGGTGATGAATGTCGGAACACTTTATTTTAGACAACGTAGCATATTGATTGTAAGAGTAAATTTCAACAAAACCTTGATTGAATGATCGCAAGTGCGAAAGTATGTATGGTATCTATCGTTACATGCATAAGGATTGGTCGAATAGGTCAGATCTAGGACGTCTACTTACGGCGCATAACTTCATCCGGACATCGTAAAATACATACCATCTCAGGACATACATGATAACTAATCTGGTTTCATCTCTCAATAATACTTAGCTGATCAGTACTGACAAACCAGGCAGGCAAGTGCTTCCGCATTGCTTAACGAAGTTAGCAAACCAGTAGTCCAGCCCTAGTAAGTGACTGTCCGGTAATTTTCAAACACAGAGGCACCGGCCATCTGTTAAATTTTCATCTATATGCCATAAACATGCACTTGCGTTCTTTGCACAAGCAGCACTGATTCTTTCTTCAACCATCCTAGAATAAGTTTTCGCGATTGAAGCTAGTTTGGGGTTTTTCATATTATACAAGAGTCAAGAGGCTGTTCTTTATGAAATCGTTGAAAGAAGTGCCCATTTCCTTCTACGCAGCGTCATGTCGGTAGACCATGGCTACTGCCAGTGCACAAACAATGCTTAGAAGACTGACTTGACTTTGATCAATTGACCAACTCGAAAAATGAGGGCTTGTGCTTACATTCAATATAGCATATAACTTTGCCAGATTCAAGAGAGAACACGCCGATAAGTTCTTCTACTTAATTTTGTCTTAGATATTTTCATCACTCATGCTCACTGAATCTGATTCTAACTTCCGCTCACACCAGCTATCTAGG
The DNA here is from genome assembly GCA_004786245.1 of Botrytis hyacinthi. Classification (NCBI taxonomy): domain Eukaryota; kingdom Fungi; phylum Ascomycota; class Leotiomycetes; order Helotiales; family Sclerotiniaceae; genus Botrytis; species Botrytis hyacinthi. The sequence goes on along the minus strand of PQXK01000107.1, from coordinate 30,873 downwards.
TCGCAGATGATCGATCAAGATCAAGTACTTCAATCCACGCGGGACAATGGCCACTCTTCTCTATCGCTCGCTTCATTCCCATTCGAGAGAGGTTTCTTGATGCTTGGTTCCCAGATACGTCGGGAAGCAAGTCGCCAGCTCGTGCTGGGCACAATCACATTGCGGTACCTTTCGAGGCTGAGGTGGAACCTGCAAGATATACACAATATAAGTTCCCGCAGAGAGGAATAAGAATTGATGAGACTTTATCAATTGACGAAGTCGATGCTTTCAGTCTCCCATCATCCAATGAAAGTAGTGATGACTTAGAAATCAATGTCTCGAATTCGTCACCGTGTTCGCAATGGCAATTCCGTCAAGTTATACAATCACGTAAGTTAAAGCCATTTCGATGACAAATACCATCTCACAGGAAAAAGAAAATCTCGTTGTTATTCTTCAAAAGCCTGATTAAATTTGGCAGTCAATCGGACGGGGGATTCGTGACCCGTTTGCTACCTCTAATGCTCCCCTATCTTTACATATGTCTCCTATCTGTGTGGCCTTCCACAATTACCACTCAACAGTCACTTAAGCTCATTTACAAATAGGGACCAAATGATTTTAAAGGAAACCAGGTTGATAGACGGTCCACGGGTACCTGTGGTAACCTGCCTAGTTAGTTTCGGGACTGAGTACCTAAGCAGAGCATTGAGAAGTAGCATAACATCGCCACTACAGCATCATTTATCACTTAACAAATCACCATGACTCAGAAACAGTAGATTTAATGTAACCATAGGACCCAACTTCACTCTTCTGTAGAATTGACTGTTCTATCACGGGGGTTGGATGAGTATGATAATTTGCTTTTTGGTGTCGCTGTGTGGATCAATTGCCCCACATTTTTCTGACAGACGAGTAACTACCGATATTTCGTCCTTCAAAGACAAACACTAAAGCTGTACTTTCTTCATCGAGTTGTAAGATGAACTCCATCTCATTCCACTACAAGAATTGATGAAGATGCTTGCTCATCATCTTAACCGTCATTCACGATCTCAATCTGTATGTTGCTGCACTCCTCTCGTTTCAATTCTCCGATTTATCTCATCAGGCATTTCTACGCCCTGAAACCCCCTAGAATTTGGCTCGAGGGTATCTAATCTTGAATAAAATTCACCAAACAATCCACGCAACACCATCAAACACTCTGTCTATCCTTGTCTTTGCATCTACAGCGGGAGATAATCCAAGACAATAATGCCCCTCAAATCATATTTTGCGCAGCAAAAGAACCAAAAATTCTCATTTCATGATTGATCTTACAGGAGGCTCTAGCTCGATATTTTGAGTGCTGACAACGAGGTAACATAATCGAAATTTTGGCGCCTCTTGTCATACTACAGACCAAATGTGCTCTTATTCGGCTTGCTCTATGGTAGTCCAACACCCAAGCTTATGAATTCAATCAGTACTACGTTCTTATTGGTCTGCAATGGCCCGTTTCTGTCTTACCCATCTGAAAAAATAATTTGATGATCGAAAGGCGCAGTTACTGGTTTGGTAGGGCGCAGAGCAATCCATATCAATCTTGTGGATTTGACACAATCCATTTAGAGCTGCAGGCCAACATACAAACAACGATTATGACGAGTAAATAAGTGACTACTATGAGTTACTTCATACCCAAGGTCTTCACATTTTATTCAAACCATTTCGTCGAGCTCGTCACGTATCATTCGGGCGAGGAACACGGGAGGGGTTTTCGGTATGGATTAGCTCTGGCAGAATTTCTCCGAACCTCCCACGATCCATCCAGATATGCTGAGTAGCCTGAGCTTAGCAAATGAGTAAGTCCACAGTATCAATCTCAATGATGGGGTTCCCGGCTATGCCGCAGCCATGACATACATGAATTCTGAGACGGGTAGCGAACTTGATCAAGAGTCAGAAATATTACTTACCAGGAGCCTCTCTCATTTCATTGGCTTGATTACTGATCAGCCAAGCTGGAACTCTTCCGTCCCGAATATGCAATCCAAAAGAATGGACTTGCAGCCACCAAAATACTTGATTTCCGCTCACTCGTGCTTGCTACCGTTGCAGGACGTCGGTATCCAGTTTAAAATTCGCCGGGGGTCTTGGGGAAAAAAGAAAACGAACTTTCATCACACCTTCCATAATATGATTTGGAAATGGAAAGTAAATGGTTACATGTGTCTCTATGCACTGGTTCTTGTGGCTACAAACAAACTCTACGTCGAATCTAATTGCTTATTACTGCTTCTGTACCTTTACCCCACGCCTGCGTCGTTACAAAAGTGCCGGCGAGGAGTGAGGTGATATTTTCCCTGTCGCATAACAATTCTCTCTGAAAACAGCTGTGTAGGCATGCATACCAACTAGTCTCCAATCTCTCACTGAACATGAGCGCTTTGATTTCATTGACAACTTCTTGACGCTACATATCAATGATTTTGCTGGCTACCAATACCATCATCAATTCACCAAGCTTCTCATGATCTTACGGGCGAAACCTGTTCTCAAGCCCACAGTATTTCGATGAATATAAATGCCGTTAATGCTCTTTTTTCTTTCTACATTTCAATCCTGATTTCGCGGTCTCATAAATCGCGCCACTGGTTTTTCCCAGTCTTCCTTGAGGGAGTGCGGTACATAACTGCAGCATCCCTTGGGCAAGCCATGGTTCAAATTCTTGAATGAACATACAAACTTACCCCCTTGAAACCGATACTATTCTCTCTTCCAGTTAAATTGCTTGTGTTCGCATATCAAATGTGAATAAGGACCTGAAGCAGCCACAGGGTCGACTGTTGCCAAGACTGTTGCAGCGTAACGTTCTTGCAATGGAATCGATCCATGGACCGGGTACTTGCCGATTTGAGAACTTTTGGCACCATCATGCAGCAATTATAAGGGCAGTATTAGCTGGGGCTTGCGGGGAAAGGATGCACGCATTCTTATGTCTAGGGTGTCTAGTATTATGAGGCTGTAACCACAACTTACCAGAAATTTGGGAATGCTTGTCCGATCACATTTTGAAGCAGTCTTCGGGACACGCTAAGCCAGAATTGATCGGTTTGTTCTTTGTGTATCCGCTCAAGCAATGAGATCTTTCTGTCATATCCCTCTGTCGTGATAGTAATCTTTGAGCAAACAAGCAAGTAAACAGTTTCATTTCCACTGTCTCCTCTATCATGCTCGTTCCGTCGGGCTGGGCAGGTCTCGTATCATTGAAGCTCGATTCGGATCCTCTAGGATACTATAAGTTGAGACAGCGAGATGGAAACTTGCAGCAAACGGGCTCGGGCCCACAGCAATGCATAGGCTTCGGCCGTCGATCAATGTCTGCTGGCTTGGACCTCGCTTTCTAATGGCATATTGGATGTTCGAAAATCATTTAAGTAGTCATGCGTGCTCTTTTCAGATCATAATGTTCAGATCAACTTCTCCACCGATACTTCTGCTGCACTAACATACCTCAACACTTTTACAACCCGTTTCACTTACAAAACTTCTGATCTTACAATCTTCATGGCAAACCCTGCTCCCTCGTTCAATTGTGATAAATGTTTTAAGACATTTACAGGGAAGCATAACCTCGACATGCATTCAAGGGCAGTGCACAGGAAATTGGAGAGATGCTGTCTCTGTCACCGCGTGGTCAAGAATCTGTTACAACACCATACCAGATATCATGCAGATGTCAGCGAGGGAAGAAGTCAGTGCCAGCACTGTTTTAGATGGTACTTAAGGATTTGCGCTCATAAGTGCTCTCGGCTAAGGCAACGGAGTTCATACGTACCAGTAGCTTGTGCGCCGCTCCGCATCACTGAAGATCCACAAGCCTCTCAAGCTTCTCCATCAACAGTTTCCACAAGTATATATACAACTAAGCTCTGACAACATTTTTTTATATCTAACATGAAATAGACCGTCTTGCGAGCACTCCCCTCCTATCTCCACAGCATCCAACGAGCAGATCAGTCTCTTTGCTGCCTTTAAACAACACCGATTCGACAGGTCAGATTTCATCGTCTAAAATATCTTGCAATGACGCCCCGTCACTCTCTAACTTGGCACGCCTAGACTTTCCGATGGATATGACGGTGCCATTGGACCCAACAAAGGGCCCGCCCGAGCTAACATCAACGTATCCGTGCGGTATCAATGAAACGATCTCCATATGCTCGAATTTATTACTATATAACCAGGGGTTTGCGTCAACCTCTTCGCCTCAAGGAATTTTGAATGTCGATTTACCATATTCCGATATCCCGGTGCCAGGTATTGAATCTGGCAATCTTGATCCTCCATCTGCCGAAGAACCGACAATAAGTGAAACCGGCTTCCAGTGGATGACATGGGAGGAGTGCATGGATTGCGAGTTCAATGCCCTAGAGCTGTGGCTATGATTTGAATATAGATGGAGCCACTTGGTTGTAAATATGTATCATCAATACATAATGAGCGCACTGTGGGATCACATACTGGTCGTGCATCAGTAGCAGAATCATTTGCGTCAAAATTTACATTTGACTAATTTCACCATCTAATGCTGCCCTTCATTGTGACACGGCCCATACATATCAGTATCCAGCCAAGTTTTTTGTTCCTCCATATCCGCACTTATCTTAATCATCTTTTGAGTTTCCAAACCTAAACATGCATCCACATCCGCATTCTCGCTCCTGTTCAGCGTGTAAGACCCAAAGCTCAACGAATCAAGGAAATAAACACCTTGCAACCCTCAGCAGATATATGGGAGAAATAGTTTTGCACATGTCGGTTTCTTTGCAAGACCCAGTATGACACTCCTGACCGCTACAAAAATGTCGGTATTCTTAGCTTCTGGATTTAGCATATTAATGGGCCAGGGAGAAGGATCATTGGGGGGGTGGTAGTTAGGAAACAGCTTCATTCCAAGTCAAGATTAGTTATGTGAGGCTCCAGTATTGGATTCAAGATTGGTGCTGGAGTTAATAGATATTGAAAGATTCATCAGATATGCGACGGATATGAGGAATCGATGTATATACTTAATAAGATAGGTAGTATATGCACAGAAAAGAGTCACAAGAACTAACAACGAAGTGGACAGTTTTGTAGCAGACCCGTTAAATATTCTAGGAACTAGAAACCCTGATTTCCTAGCTTCAAGCTACACAACAGCCTCATAATCTCCAGCCTTGTCCCCAATGTCAACCTCCCATATACAGATTTACCAGCAGATTTATTAACCAACAAGCCAATCCTGTCAGTATTCGGTTACACAAGTAAAGGTTAGCAGAAGTGCGACTTAGAAATTGAGTACAATAGTCGGAGTAAAGACGTTGGATTAAGGTTGATGTCAGTGGAGCTAGGCTCATTCCACCATCAAGCTACGGCATTGACCCGGTTAGTTCGCCTCGTGGAATTGAAAGACAGAGTGGGTTTCATCTGATTTCTACCGTGTGCCATAATTGAGTGTCGACTGCAATCTCGTGGCATTCGTAATGTTGTTTTTGTGCTTGTGTCTTGGATATCGTATTCGCTTCGTGTCTGAGGCTTAGTCATGGCTTCGTCAGCATTTTGAGCGAAGTAGCACGTGTGTGATCGTGTTTTACTTTAATCTTAATCACACTAGAGGCTTTCAGCATGAAACATTGACTATACTTGACATCTGCGTGTGTACAATTCTTCCCGATATTACTGTTCTTTATTGAGCTTTTCCATAGCCTAGAACGCATTTCTACCCAGTATGTAATCCCCCCACCCCCCACTTCCTAGGTTCGTGGAAGCCACCCTACATTTCCATATGTACCGACATTGTCCCAAAATGTGAAGGGACCGATTAATCACGTTCAAAAACGATTCTTTCAGCTGGTCTTAGCAAGACATCCTTTGATTATCCTATGATGCACAAATAATACGATATATGTCACCAAGTCACGCAGAACCAGATAGATTTGATCTTCAGCTGCAGCAGTCTGCGCAATTCGTGTTGTTTTCATCGACATATACCCAGCGGTACATCTTGTTTCTACTCCTGGATTCTTGTATAGCGAAATCGCGACAGTGCACCTGTTCCTCTGGTGATTCCGCAAGTTCCGAACAGCGATTACCAGGTTGACTGCCGATAATATTTAAGCTTTTGCAGATCCCTAAACGAGGCAGGTGGAAGTTGCGGGGTTTTAAATCACTTCAACCTACTCTATTCCGATTGGCCTTTTGCGATATTGGTATATTACCAGAGCTCTGTAACTTTCATCCGTAAATTGGCTGGCAGGGAAGTACACTTTTCTTATCAAGGTCATTGACCTTCATCTATCGAATCCTCTACAATCATAATGGCGAGACAACATATTAAATAGAACTGGCAGTGCCATTTTAAATTAGGATCCACTATTCTGATTGTCCATTCGTATTTACACAGGCTATATACCCCTGCTTTACATTCTATTTGCGCTCCAAATACAGTGTTAGGATCACCATGCTTCATTGGTCTCGGAGAAGCAATGTGATGATGCCTTAGATCTCGTAACACTCCTTATAAGTTGAGATAACGGCCTTTTGTTATTGCTATTGCCATAGGCTTCATTCCAATAAAGTTCATGTTGAAGGTCTCAACTCATCGTTCAAGACTTCTGCACATCTCAAATCATGTTTGTTCTACACAAGGTCATTGGATTGTCTAGTATTCTACTCACTACAGTTTCTAGCCAATACATCTCCCTCAACTCCGGTGATTTGAACGTCAGACTGAATTCATCGAGTCAGACACTCGCATCTTTGATCCCAAAGTCTTTGACAACATTCGATTTCTCACCTTTTGATCTTCTCTCACAAAGAAACGAAAATGGCAATTATCATGTTGGCGATATTACACTCAGGTATCGACCTGTTGGATCTACTGCATGGATCAGTGTCGATTCTGCTGCAGCTAGAAATGCGGTGACTTCCACTGGTGCCACTTCCGCAAACCTCGCACCAACCCTACCATCAGGAATTCCTTTGAACATCACGAGAGCTTGGTCCGCTAGCGGGGCAGATATTAATCTCAACTTCACAATAACCAATAACGGTAATACCAGTATTGAAATCGGAGCACTTGGATTCCCTATCGAGTTCAATAGTATCTTCACAAATAGAACAGCAGTAGATACTCAGCAAATGTGCTCCCTCGTGGATCCAAACATTGGCCTTGACGGTGGCTATCTACGCGTGACTCCATTGTCTGGAACGGGTCCAGCGCTTGTAGTGACACCATTGGGACAAACACCCCTCGAAGGATGGCGGTATTTGGAAGAAGACTTCGACACCGCACTTTCCTATCAAAGCCAAACATTTGAAGGGTTCTATTCTTGGGAAACTTATACTCTAGCATATACTCAGAATGAATGGAATGGAACGAGCCCTTGGAATCCCGGTACATCTGTAGTGCTCGCGAAAGGCCAGTCAATTACCAAGGGATTGAGATTTTCTAGTTCAAGTAGTATCAGCAATATCGAAACCACTGTAGCAAACACCGGAACTCCTGTTGCTATTGGTATACCGGGATATATCATTCCCCAGGTAGGTGATATGGTTTCCATCTTCATCCTCCCATTCCCATACCCCAATCATTTTGCATCTCTCATCTTATGTGTATATTTGACACTTTCCTAATGAAGTTCTGTTCCCTTCTTTTATACAACATCGATTTGTGGCCAGATATGTTTTGACACTTAACAGGATCTCACTGCTCAATTGTTCTTGCAACACAATTCACCTGTCTCTTCCATTACATCAACTCCTGCTGGAGCCTTCAAATTTACTGCTACAGCAACTAACAAATACAATCTTACTCCTAGCTCCTCCGCATTTGGGAGAGTGCGAGTAACAATTACATATTCTGATGGTCGTATACAAACGGTGAACTATGCCATTACCCTCTCAGCACCTTCAGCCATATCTACGCTGGGCACATTTCTAACAACAAAGCAATGGCTTTCCGATACCAGTGATCCCTTCGGTCGAGCACCATCCGTCATATCGTACGACCGTTCAGTTGATGCTCAAGTCCTTCAGGACCCAAGGGTCTGGATCGCTGGATTGAGTGATGAAGCAGGAGCTGGATCTTGGCTCGCTGCAACAATGAAACAAGCAATTTCACCCAATGCAGCTGAGGTGACTAAATTGGAACAATTCATCACAAAAACACTATGGGGTGTTCTCCAAAACTCTGACTATAGCGTCAAGAAAAGTGTCTTTTACTATCAACCTGGTGCTGTTTCCTATAATTATCTATCCTCGATCGATTGGAGCAATTGGTGGAGTTGGGATAAAGCGACTGCGTATGGTACCGAGAGAACCTACGACTATGTTCATGTCACTGCTGCTTATTGGGCACTCTATCGCGTTGCTAGATTTTATCCAACGCTTGTTACTCGGCAGACATGGCAATGGTACTTGAATCAGGCCTATGAAACTATTATCTATGCTACCGGTCCAGACACCGATTATGTAGGTGTAGGATTGATGGGCGAGACTGTTTGGGGATATGTCTTGCAGGATTTACAAAATGAAGGGAATACCACTGCAGCGAATGCGGTCATAGCTGCAATGAAATCAAGAGCAGATTTTTGGGATAGTGAAGCGGTTCCTTTCGGAAGTGAGATGGCTTGGGATTCTACTGGGCAGGAGGGAGTTTATTATTGGTCCAAGTGAGTAATATGACATCCACGCGCCTGATCTTCGCTAATTCATCTGAACTCCCAGCTATTTCGGCTTGACAGCTACAGTCGCGAAAACAATCAATACGATCTTAGGATACATGCCCACGGTAAGCCATTGGGCCTGGAATGGCAATGCGAGAAGATATTGGGATTTCATGTAAGTTTAAACAGACTCTCCACAATCCCATTCCAAACTCTCAACACCACAGATGAACTTAGCTAACAAATAATAGCTACGGAGGTAAATTAATGCAATTCGAAAGAATGGGTCATCACTATGGCTCTGGTCTTAATGCCCTTCCCTTACTATCACACTTTGAGCAGAACCCCTCTCAAACCTATCTTCTCCGCGTCGGATACGGCGGAACAAACGGCCCATTATCTAATATCGACCGTGAGGGCTTTGCCTCAGCTGCTTTCCACACATGGCCCGATACCATGGCTTGGGATGGATACAGCGGAGACTACGGACCGAATTTCGTAGGTTTGGCATTAGGATCTGGTGTCTATGTCGTGGATGATGCGGCATTGGGTCTTATTGCTTTTGGCGGCAGCCTCTCTGGCTCAAAAACTTCGTGGACTGTAGAGCCGAGAGATGCGGTGAGGCGAAAAGTGTATATCGCGCAGCTGGGGTTCAAATTCGAAGTTGATGCGGCGGCTATTGAAAGTGTGGAGTATGCGAGTGGAAAGGTGCGGGTGAGTATTGTGCAAAGTGTGGAGACGGTGGCGGGAATGGCGAGGGCGAGTGAGACGATTTTGAGAGTCACGAAGATGGCGCAGGTGGGAGAGGTGGGGAGCGCGGTTGTGGATGGATTGGAGGAATTGAGGGGAGGGTGGAAGGTGGATCTTAGCTGGGGGAAGGTGGTTGTTGCGGTTGAGTTTGAGTAGGGGGTTGGTGGGAGACGGTATGGACGATGGAGGGTGAGACGGGGTGATTAGTGCATGGTCATCACATGCAATGAATTAAGCAACGATCAACGTTTCTATGTACCTGCACGGGAAATTTTAGTGAATTTCAACCTATATTTATTGGGTGTCTGAGTTTTATTGCATGTAAATTTCGTTCTACTGCTTGGGAATATACTTACTACCCAGTAATGGAGAGAGAATAACAAGACGTGTTACGGTACGATACAAATACACTTATATGACATACTGCCATTTTTTCTCCGCCACTATCTCATCTCCCCATTTATATATAGAATATATGGGAATTTCCCTGCACATGATTTTATATCCCGATCTCCATTTTTGATTCTTTATTCCAATCCCACCAGTCCTCTCTTTCGAAACATTGAGATTGCGCTTTCTCTCTCACATCTCATGTCTCCTTCCCTGTTTGTTCTCATGATTCTGCATACAAGATACACAAAATGAATCCCAACCCCAAAGATAATCATAACCATCACCCATCCCTAAACCACAGTAAACCCCATAATTACTTTCTTACCCCATTCCCTAGAAAATATAATCATCATCGCACAGCATACAACTGCGCAGACTATACACGACCTCTACATTCCATTCTATCCATGATAAGAAAATCCATCTTGCCATGAGGAATCTCGCGCACATCCGCTTGACCTTGTGAGTGATATATACAACGCATTATACATGTAAAAGAATCTCTCGCAATAGCGGATAGTATCGGCGAAGCAATACGAAGAGATATGTAGGAGGATTTCGGAAGTGTGATGTTTTACTTCATGTTTCTTTTTCAGAAATCACGGAAATGCGACGGAAAGGAATGGATGTGGATGGATATTGGTGTTTTGTTGCACGTGCTGAATGCTAGTAATTCGTTCAACTTTTGTCGGTCGCTGATTAATTCGTATTTTGAGTCCCGATGGCGATGAATCCTCGAAAAATGGAATCTGACACGCGTCGAGTCTTTCAACATCTGAAGAACATAACACTCTCATCACTTAGCCCAAATCCCCTATCCCATCCCACTACCCAACCTAACGAAACTTACCCCCACAACCCCTTTCCACACCCAATACTCGCTCTCAACTTCTCCAAACTCGCCGTCGTCAACCTCAACCATTCGACCTCCTTCCCTTGCCCGGTCCCCCTCCCCCTCGCATAAAACCCCAACGTCCCAATCTGCACCCGCCACGACTCGCGACAATTCACAAAACTGTATTTCCCCTTCATCCCCTTCCCATCTTTAAACGTGATATCCACTTTTGCGCTGGGGAGTTGCGCGGTGCGTACGCGGAAGAGGAGGGATCGGTGACCTAGCTTTTTCGTTTCGTGGAGAGTGCGCGAGCCGAGGGAGGTCATCTGTGAGGGGTGTTAGTATAAAAATACATGGAAAGAAAAAAATGAATCCCGCTATCTAACACCAGAAACACAAACTCACAATCGCAATCTCCACCACCGAAAATTCATTCGCGGGGTTCGGCATGCTCACAATGACTGCAGGGTGATCGAATGCATTCACGTGCAGCTTCGGATCCGCGTATGCATTATGCACAATATCTTTCTTCGATGGGAGCCACACGACGGTGCCCGGTGTGATATCGTGAATATGATGCGATTGGATATAGTATTCGGGAGGCTGGGTAGCAGTAGTACTCTTCCGAGTTGAGATGTTGAATACGCCTTCAGGAATAAGGGGTTTTGCGAGGGCGAGAGAGAGGGAGCGGGTGATGGGGGAGTGGATACCAGGAGATCGTTCGCTTGTTGATAATGAGGAGAGAGCGAGCTTGTGTTTTGGTTTCTGTTTCTGTTTGTGTGGTGTTGCGACGATTTTTGTGGGAGGCAGAGGAGAAGATTTTTTGATGAGAGGAGGAGGTGAAGAAGATGTTAAATCTATCACGATTGGTTTTTTCGCGACTTTACTCTTGATACTGGTAGGTACTGGGACTTTGAGCCCGCGATGTACATCACCCTGGCGTGATAAATTTGCTCGAGCTTTGCTCTTCTCTTTAGCAGACTTCGATTTAGCTTTTGCGTTCCCCTTTCCCTTTACTCCCGGTTTGAATTTAGCCATCCCGATGTCGAGAAGCGTAGTCAGCCCACTGAAATCGAATCTATATAATGTGTAGAAAAAGGCGTTCCCAAACTTATCAAGACTTCCCCAGACACAGTCCACGTTGCAAAACCTCAAACCGAGATACCAAAATATGATACCGTGCCCCAGAACAATACAATAATACAAACACTATCCCCGAGATACTGCTTTCCTCAAATCAGATAGAAATTGAACCCAAATCAAATTCCCCCCCAGATAACCCCTCAAATAATCTACACCACGCACAAGCTCAACTAGCAAACAAAGAGAAAGCAAAGAATAGATATCTTTCCTCCAAGAATGTTTCCGGTATTCTTTGTTCAGACACTCATCGAACATAAGAATTACTTAGTCTCGCAAAGAAAATGTGCATTTACAGATTCAATTGAGATGGAATCAACAGATTAAAACATATATGGTAGTTTTGATACGGGTATATTCAATTGGGTACGAGTACAGCCTTGGAACGGTATCGAGTATGATGTTGATTAGTCAGTATCTTCTTATGCAGAAAATTCACAAATATTATTCACGTCACAGGACAATCACAGAATGCATAAAATCACCATTCACAATTTTCAGGGGAAACTCTCTGTTGGATATGAGCAGTAGAGCATCAAGATCATATCTGCAAATTACTTCTCATTAACCTATTACACTACCTCGCCATCAATGCCCGATTTCCTTATATATCCGAATAATGCAACATGAATACCGTATCTATCTTTATCCAATGTACCATCCAATGCCATGCCATTCATACAATTCTCAAACCCAGTAATATCCTGAAATTGGTATATACACATCTCCCTTCCTCTTATCTTCCATATCATACAATTCCATATGTATAATAAGATCTTCCCCAGATCTCCCATTCCCCATGATCCATTCTTAAACAATCTTATAAGCTATCTTCGCGATATAGAAGCAAGCTAGACCGAAAAATAGTAAACCGGCTGTGATGCACCAAAACCAGGTCAAATCTCCTTCATAGTCCTGACCAGGTACCCATACGTTCATACCCCAAAGGCCAGTAATGATATTCATGGGTAAAACAATAGTACCAAGGACTGTAAGTTTGCCGAGAACATCCGCGGTTTGTTCTTGACGTTCATTCATGCGAATATTGATTTGAGCAAGGTAATTGCCATGAGAGCGAGCTAGAATTCTGTAGATGTGTTAGTCATGACTTTGATCGTGCTTCAATTCGAGGAATAACATACTTTTCATAATGGGATAAGTTTCCAGTCATAGTAACAATATGATCTTGAATGTCTCCCAGATATAATCCAATCTCACTTCGTGGAGCAATCTCCCATTGCTCATTGCATCTTTTGGCGAATCCCTTGATGACATCTGCTTTGTTGCCTAGCAGTCTGTAAAGACCCATAACTTTCTTTCGACAATCACCAACTCTTCGAAGCATGTCTCCTCCACTTTCTCCCGAAGTACCATCCCCAGCTTCAGATTTCTTCTCGTTATCTCTGGTAGACTTTTCATTCTCCGCTGGAGAGTGAAGTTTCAGAATAGCATCATCAATATCATCAACTTCATCTTCGATAGTTTGAATCAAAGGAGCGAACACGTCAGTAATATCATCAATGATAGCATATGATATCCAATCAGCTGTGAGTCTCAAGTAGTCTTTCAGTTGTCGAATTCGTCGTCGAACATTAGCTGGATGAGGTGTTTGAGAAAAGTGAAAACTGATAACTCCATCACGGAACACTACCACATACATATTGAGAGGCTCCAAGAAATTATCGTTATTCATATCCTGCTCGAAGGATCGATAATTCACAAAGTAATAATGTCGAAACAATTCGACCTTTTCTCGAGCTTCCTGCATTAAGATATCCTCAGCTGTCAAAGGATGTATGCCAAAGGTCTTGGAAATAATCTTCATCTCCGCATCCGTTGGAGAAAGAACATCGAGCCACCAGGTAGGACGATCACCATATCTTTTAGGCTTCTCTTCAAGCGGTGGAGTAGACTTTGGTGGCGACGACTTATTTGGAGATGCGTCGTGGGAGGTTTGTCTAGAATGTGATTCTGCAGGGCGCCCGGAACGAGGAGATTCTGTACGTTTTGATTCTTGATTTGCCATATCAATTATGGATGATTGACGAGTTGCTGATTTCGAATCTTCGTTATGTCCCAGGGTATGATTGATGTATGCATTTTCTCGACGAATATCCGTATCATCACCCTCATCCTCGGTTTCAGAATCAGAACTATCATCAATTATGGGACGATCAGGAATGAATAATTCTCTAAAACTTCCACCAGGTTGAACAAGTTCTGAAATTGTTTGACTGTGGATGGTGCTTGGAAATTCTTCGTTGAAATAGGTGAATCGATATGGAGCATCATCCTCTGCTCGATGCCAACCTTTGTGAATTGGTCGAAGCCTGCCATTAATCAATTGAGGTTCGGTAATTTTCTTAGCCCGCCTCTCTTCACTTCTGCCTTCTTTTTCGAATCTGCTCCAGTCATCGAGGACAGATAGATTTGGAAATTTCCTTTTATGACGTCGTGATCTGTATGCTTCATCTTCTTGTTGAGGAGCATCTTCTTCTGCCATTTCAGACATATCAACTGGAAAGCACACGTCTTCTTCGGCTTGTAATGCGATGGTGTGTCTACGTTCTCCGTAAGATGATCCTTTGCGCGGGGTGCCTGGAATTGAATCATCCTCACAGGCATCTTCTGGGAGAGACCTGAAAGATCTCATAGATCCTGCCTGAATAGAATCTTGATCTGGTGAATGATCGCGAACCATTACATCTCCAAAGCTCATGTTTGGATTTGTGGCTCCGAGCACGGGAGACCCTGGAACCGAGGGTGGGTAGTTGACATTATATTCATCATTCTGCCTAGCCAAACCAGACGTCGCCTTTTCGAAAATGGTCTTCTTTTTGCTACGATTTGATGACTTGCTAGAGCTTCGACGACTACGCTTTCCTTGTTGAAGGAAATTATTAGAGCTTTTCGATTTCGAAGCGCTGGAAATAAGAGGAGTCCTCTCATCGGTTTCTTCCATTAGAGCTTCATCATCAGAATTGCTCTTCGATTTACCGGTGATAGGTCTTCGAGAAACGGTTTCCGACGATTTGAATGGATTATTATACGAAGGTCGACTGAAAGAAGGACTATCATACATCTGACCGAAAGCGTTCTGACCCATTGTCGAAGGTCTTCGAGGTCGCATACTTTGATGATCTCTGTCGCAAGACTATGTTAGGGTATGTTATGTGTTATATGCCATCAAAAGACTCACCTGTGATCCAAAAGTTCTCCGCTCTCAATACTAGTATTACTCAAGTTTCTTCCCCTGTAGAAGCTTGACCTTGTTACACTTTGCGGAGCATTTCGTTGTGCCATTGGCGTTTCGACCATACCATTCCCATCCTCAGTTGATGCGGCGAAAGATTGTCTTCTTGGTCTCTTCTTCTTCCCACCGCGATGGTTATTTCTCTTCTTCTTAGAGTTGTTCTTGTCTTTCCCGGTATTGGGCGTTGAGGTAGCATTGGAATCGTTGGAATGATCTTGTGGTGGCTGTATAGCAGTAGGCTCCGGTCTTTGAGGTGGTGTGCCACGAGTATTTGAGCTTGTAGGCTCTGTCGCACGAGGTGGAGGTGGTGCAGACATTTTGAGGGGAAACGTGTATTTCAGTCGAGGGACACCAAATGTTTCTTCGACCGGCTGATACTCGATGTGAGGTAAGGTAAGTCAGGAGTCTGCGAACGGGACCAATTGAATGATGATCCAATTAAGGTAGGTTTCTTTAACCTGCAAGGAGATAGATAATAGCGATGGAATCGTTTATCGCAATACGATACATTTGTGATAGGTAAAACGAGGCGAAGTGCAGAATCTGATCTTTATCTCTTCCTTTTTTTTTTCTTTCTTTCTTTTTTTTTTTCACCAGAAAAGAAAATGGAAATGAGAAATGAAATGTTGTGATGTTGTGTGAGTTTATGAAAGGGAAAAGTTGGTTTTTGATTTTGGGTCGAGCAAAAGCGCTATCTAAGCAGCTAAAAGCCCGAGTAGGCTAGTTCTACGGCCTTTTATCAATTATGACGCCTTGGAACTTGCGATATTCCGAATCAAGGAAGAATCCGACAGTCTTAGTTGGAAGCTTAACCTTACTCGGTCCTTGGCTTTCCTGTGGACGATGAAAAGAGAGAAAGATGGAAAAAGAAATATATTTGCGAGAATGTCAAGAGAGTCTTAATAATATTAATAAGTCAAGAGGGTCAAGTCACGTCTAACAAATCTATGGTGGTGGTCAAAATATCAAGAATTAAATTGATTCCTCCCTCTCGACAATCAATTAGATAACTACCTACATTCCCTAGATACCTAGATACTTCCTTTGCGGGGTCGAGAACCGTTTCTATGCACATTGTATCTAGGTACATATTGTCAGCCATTTCGGTAACTTATAACTAAAAGTATTTATATATTCGTAATTCGTAAGGAACCAGGTACGACGTGCAATGTACGATCTAGCTCGTATAGAGTAGGTAATCATTACTATCGCCTAACAAGTAACGGATGATTGGTTGAGAAAATACCATCGGATGTACCTACCTACCTAGATCAATATTGATGTCGTGTGCTCAGTTGCTTGTTTGGATCAAGATTCTTGAAGCTTTTCCCTCTGTGCATGTATACCTGGTATCTACTAGGTATCTTATATATACATAGATAAAAGCAACATTTACTCACAATAAACACCTAGGTATACAGATGACTAAGTGAGCGAAACAATATCGACGGACTCTTCTTCAGAATTTGTCTAATTAACATTCTAATAATACCTTCCCTCTAAATCTGACGATCAAGATGCTATTCGACATTACCTAGTATTATCATTAATATTGATTTGAGTACCCTTTCAGAGACCTTTATAAATTGAATCATAAATCGATTTCAGGTTAAATCCTAAAATTTGAGAGGACTAAATGAAAACCTGAGTTTTCTTTGAATTTAAAAATCAGGACTTTGTGTATGTAATATCATATGAAGTATCACGGTAAACGGGATAGGGAGGTGGGTACATGGTTAGATATGATATTCTACGAAGAGCGGAGGAAAGGCTTTTTGAAAGTGTGCCATAAAGGCACTGATGACTACGCATCCAAGTCTAACTACGCTGGTGAGCTCGTGACAGAAAGAGAGATATTTATCAAAGTCTTATCAGGTTCCAAATGTCACTCAATTTGCGCTTCTTAATATTTCGCTTATAGAGGTTATCTACTTGATATCATCCACGCGTCTCTTCCAACCACTAGACGATCATGATAGATAGATGGAAAGATAGACCTTTTAAGCAATAGAGAAGCTCATGGTAATTGAACTTCAACATCACTACACGAAACCCCAGAACAGCACCAAATGAATCACCCTCCGCACCTTCTAAACCGCACCTCCTCCTCCTCTCGCTGTCAACTCCAACAAGCCCCACATCGCAATCCCCAACACACTCGCCAACCTCAGCGCAATAACCTTGCGATTCCCCCAATACCAAAAAATCGCACAATCGCTGATCTTACAATACGCGCCTATCATCGCTATGGAGGCATCGACTGCGTGCACATTCCCTGGATGTAGACAATGAGGGTGAGGAGTCCGAGGGTGCTGGTACGCATGGTGTGTCCGTAGTCGACGGTTTGCGCGGAGGGAGAAGAGGCGATGGAGGGGGGCATGCCCCAGGTGAGGAGGGCGGCGCGCAGGCGAGAGAGTCCGTGGAAGAGCCCGCCCAGGAACATGGTGAGGGAGGTGAGCAGGCAGGGGATGTGGAGGGGGGAGAGTTGGGTAAGCATTGTGGTTTGAGGTGGTTTGAGGTTTGGGGGGGGTGGTGAGTCAGGAATGGTTTTCAGGGTGAGGCTTGTGGGCTTTGAGAATTTGTGAACAGGAATTCGAGGGGAAACAATTTGGCTGCGACGTCTCTTTATGACTGGGAAATGGTCAATTCCAACTATTGTACTCTGGTTTCTCCTGAATGGATAAATAGACATGTGTGTTAGGCGAGAAACCTACCAAATGTTGGGTTAGTTTGTCTTACACGTAGCCGAAAGATACGTGGAAATTGAGCATCGTGAATATCACTTCTTAAGGTTACTTGGATCATGAATTGGATACGAATGAGATATCATGACCTACAGTAGAATGCGCGAATAAATACTTGAGGGTTTGTTCTTTGAGAGTACCATACGATCAGATATTTTTCATAGAGTTAACCCAGAATGTAGAAAAACTATTGCGGAAGTCCTTCGGAAGGGTGGTCGGTCATTTCCCGCTTGATGCTTCGATTAAGAGGATCCAGATATCAATCGAATGAGATCTCACTGTTCATCTTTTAATGCTGGATTATGATAACTATACTTAATACTTCGTCTAAGTTTGTTTGCTCAAAGTAGTAGGTTTAATCAATGATTAGATGAGGGTATATTTCTGGTTAGAAAATAGTGCTGGGATATTGACGATGAGGATTAGATTGCCCAGTTTGGAGGTAGCATGTGAGATGTGGAAGTAGGGAATAAGAATAAGACCTTGAGATATTTTGCTGTTACTTGATTGATGGATGGTGGGGGTGATAGGAATACGGTATAGGTAGGATTGCAGTGGATGAGTTGAAATGTGATGGATGACTGGAGTGATGGTTTGATGGGTGAGGGTGCTTATGTTTTTATTATCAATACCTATTGTATGATAACAAGGACAACTAAACATCTGAAAGTTATGAGTGAACACTAAACAATCACACAGCAACTGTAATACCAGACATCCTTTCCCCCTTGATCCAACTCCTACTTAAAAGCGCACACAAATATAGTTCCAATATCCCCTAACTCAAAATTCCCAGCTATCCACTCCCAGAAATCTGAGCCTCTTCGCTTGATCCATACAAAGCTATGCGTGATCTCCAGCTAAACAAGTTGTTCTCGAACAGTCATGGATACCACATTGATGTATGAGCGTATTCCAAGAGTTAGACACACAAAAACAAACAGGTCTACCAAGTAACCAACAGTTGAATGTAATTTCGATAAAGTATGAACTTCACACTCACGACTCAAGCTCTCTTCTCGCTCAAACCTCCAAGATTTTCCACCAAACATTCACACTCCCTCCACACACTCATCAATCCTCATCAAGCCCCTCCTCCCCTCAAACCAAGCCCTCACTCCACCAAACAGCACCCGCAAATATGTCTCCCACCATTCCAATCGAGAATCTCCCTCTCCAGATTTCCCATGAACCAGATCCACAGCCCCCAAAGCCCCCAGCAACAAACACTTCAATAAACATAGAACCAAACACTACAACGCCACAAAACATTCCGAAGCCCTTCAAACACACACGGGACATCCTCTCCGTATTCCTTGCCCTGCTCCTCCGATCCCTCATGTCCTCTCTCGACTTAATCATCATCACACCACACTCCCTACCCTATCCCAAGAATCCGATCATGGACAAGAGTACATCTGTAAGCTTCACATCTCCACCTATCATCCCCCTCTTTGCACAAACCGATTAAAACAACACTCAGAACCCGAGAGGTAATCAACACCTTCCTCTTCGTCTCCACGGCCCACAAACCCTCTTCGCACAGGCATCCAACATCTAACATCCTCGGCCGACGCACCCCATCCTCATCTCCCTCTCCCTCTTCATTCTCGACAACGACATCGCAGGCGCCGCCACAATTCCATCCTTCATCACGGCCCGCACAATCCAAGGTCTAAGCACAAGCGGCCTCTACATCCTCACCGATACAATTCTCCGTGATATCATCCCCCGCGCCATCGCAACCCCTATTTCAACGGTGTCCTATCCATGGCAGCGATCATCTCGACCATCACGCCGATGATTGGGGATATCCTCGCGCAGAGAAATCGGAGATGTGCCTTGGATCAATCTCCTGCAGAAAGCGTGGGATTTATGATTCTTTTACTCTATCTCCGAGTCAAATATTCGAAACTCCCAGAATGGAAAACTGCGTTGAAGGAAGTCGATTTCCTCGGAAATGCAATAGTCATCCCGAGTATCATTTGTGAGCCTCTCGCTTTAGTCATGGGCGGCACGCGACATCCCCGGAAAGCATGGCGGATAATCGGTGCTCTGATTCTCGGTTTCCTCAAACGCTTCATCTTCCACCTCTACGAATCTTCATCCCGCTGGTGCACACAACCCACCATGCCTCCACGCTTATACCACCCTCGCATATCGACCACAAGTTTCCTCCTCATCTTCCTCAGATCCATCATCATCACAGCCGCGAATGATTTCCTCGCGGTCTACTTCCGAGCTGGCAAAAAAACATCCCCGCTCGATTCCAGTATCTACCATCTCTCCTTCGCGCTACCCATCATCCCCATCAGCGGGCTCGGCGCAGCTTGCATATCGAAAACCGGTCTCTACACCCCCCTCCACGACATCAGATTCGCACGCTGCGGCATCGAAGCCGAACTCCCCTCAACACTAACCGCCACCTCCCACCGCGGTTCCCGGATCGGCTATCAAATCCTCACATCCAGCAGCGCGGGTTTAATTTTCACCTCCACTCTCGTTTGCACGCTTGCGCCGTTGAGAGAAAAGGATGTAGCGATTGCTACTGGTGTGTATTCATTCGTGCATTCGTATGGTTTTGTGTAGGGTTCGACGATCGCTTCCCTTGTGTTTAATGGTCGGATTGATAGATATTTGTGGATGGTGCAGGATGTGGAGGTGCGTGCTTTGTTGGATAATGGACAGGCTTACGCGTTTTCGAATAGAGGGACGATTAATGCATTGTCTGATACAACTCAACCACAAGCAAGTACCAGCCATCTACACACACAAAAACTCTACACAAAAGCTCTACAAATCATCTGGCTAATAATCACCGCCATCTCCTTCCTGCTTTAGATTCTTCTACATATTTATAAAAAACCATATAGAGTTAAGAACTTAAGAAACGAAAAGGAAAATGAATTTAGATTGATAGAAAAGGAAAGGAATCTAGAGACCATTGACAAAGATGATCGATCCAAGTTAGATGGTCCGGCAACAATTTGATAGTACGGCAAGTTACTCTGACGCCTCCAGATTTGAGAGATGTTACCTCTCATGCCCCTTAGATTTTACAATAGAATCTATAATAGAATTGATCTCTCTCCAAAGATCCTACCATCGGAAAGCAGATGCCCTTGCATAAAAAGCGCCAGCCCGACAATCTCCCCTTACCCCTCGCCAACAGCTTAGCTCCAAATCACCCATCTCATCTGAACAGCGACTCCCCATACAAACAACCCTCCCCCTCCCCAAGGCTTTACACAACTTCAATCACTATCGAAATCACAATCAAGCATCGCATCATACCAACCCACACGACCAATGTAAAAAAGTAGTTGTATGATATTGACTTATTTTCCCATCCTATCCATCCGTTCCCATCCCGTATCTACATAAACCCCCTTAAAACCATACCATTTCCCTTTCCTTATATGCACAGCATCGATTCCCGAATATAATATCCATATCCAGTAAGTACCATACATCCACCATGAGTAGGATTGTAGAAAGAAAAATAAAGCCATTTGCTCAATATCATCAAAGGCAAATAAAATATCACATTCCCTCCTCCAACCATATTTCGTAAAATCATTACAATCATCTCCCAACGTGCCGTTCGTTTCAATCCCGGAAAGTAGAGCAAGCTATAATACAAGGAAATAATGTCGATTAAAACAAGAAGCTATATAGCCTCAACGAAGAGTATAATTGCCTTAATCAAGGCGGGGCTAGATGAGTGAAAGCTCAAACTTTGAATTGAAGAAACTCCAAATTGCGCCATGTGCAACATCGCATAATTCATGGATATCATGGGCAGAGAAGCGCAAATATGCAAGACAAAGAAATAAATGTATCCTAGGCGGCGATGAAGCAATGATCGATCGTCTATCGTACAGCAATACATGGACTATCTTAATTTCGACTGCCATTCTCCTTTTCTCTAATTTCAGCAAGCCTGGTATCAAGTCGAGTAAGTCTTGATTGTAGTGAAGGTCTTTCATCAAAATCAGAAGAATCCATCGAGTGACGTGGTTTATGCATCGTCACTATTCCAGATTGTCGAACAGGTGTCTTGTGATGATGGGTAGCTCTTCTAGGAAATGTATTGCTTGGTTTCTCCATAAAAGGCGATCGTAAACGTGGAGCATCGAATGTGGCCGATGGAAGTAACCTTGGCTGGGATCTTGGCGACGGACTAATATCGGGAACAAGACCCGTCTTTTCTGGTCCTATTGGAAGAGGTTGAAACAATCCTGGTATGCGATTTCTAAAGAGATCATCACCGATGGTGAATGCTCTAGTTCGTACTCGTCGTTGTTGGTTTCCCGAGAGAGGCATACCATATATCTGCTCGTTCATGCTATTTGGCTTCAAAATGGCTCCACCTGAATTTAGGTTTTCGAAATGATTTTGAACCCGCCTTTTATGCTCCTTGTTGTTTGAAGGACGAGGAGGATCAAAGTGAAGAGGTGACCTAAGACGAGGTGCAGGCCCTGGACCTGATATCGTATCAGAATGGACGCGAAAAGCTGAAGGTCGAGGTTCATCGAATGCCCCGTCCATGGTCGAACTAGGTCCATACGTCCGAGCCATGAATGGTGACCCGAGACTTCGAGTTCTCGAGTCGTCCAAGCTTAGATTTGTGGTACGAGATCTAACCCAGCCCCTAGGTTGACACATTGATCTACGTGGTCTAGTAATGGAGGATTCTTGAGAAAGCGCTAGTTGAGCTAAAGGTCCATTTGGTTGCATGGTTTCGGATGTACTTGTCGTCAACGATATTGAGATTTCCTTAGTGTTGAAAGACTTTGGAACGGGAACTTGTGGCTCAGGAGTTCTGAATCGTGAACGAGGATTATGTTGTGTAAAAGGAGTAGAATTTCTAGATTGAAGGTGCATATGTCGTTGAACTGCGCTGGTATCTTTTGTCTTGCAAAGTTCGCGAAGATGTGCTCGAGTAGCTGAGCTTGTATGGGGCCACTGTGTGTATGTTCGTTGTCGATCTTCCATTGGGGTTGCAAGCTGGCCGGGTTCAGAAGGCGCCGCACGTGATGTATGATTGAAAGTTTTGGCACTGTGAATTCCTTTGGGCCCCTTCCAACTCTTTTTTGCTTGTCGAGCAACGCGATGGCATACGCCTTCTGGAGGCACAGCGCAAGCTCCAATTCGAAAAGGCGTCACGACAGGATCTTGGAGATAGAGGAGATAGACCGACCACAAATGAGAACTCATTGCTGAAGTCCACGGTGCATCCTTTCGAGTCTTGTGACGAAGGTTTGCGTTGAGAACGGTGCCATCGGGTTTAGTGGCTTCGTTGTGTAGCTTCTTGCCCTTGGCTTTTGAATATGATGGAAATGAGAATGGATCGGCGCAATCGGACTCGGGACTTGTACAACTACCGTCTTCAGAGTACCTTGAAAGATGGCCTTCACTATAAAATGAATCTTCAGAGCGTAACGATGCGGCAGATGTTGGTCGCTCAATATCAAGCTCACTTGGCGACGAGAGACCCATTCTCCAATCGGGACGTTGAGGGTTTGTTTCTTCCATGGCTAAAGTAGGTATTGGAGTTTTCGGAGGAGATGAGAATCTTGTATTGTATGTATGCGGGGCCAAGAAAGATGTACTGATGGAAAGTGGGTCTCGGTCTGGCATATCGCAATCTGACGATACGTGGGGAGCTATTTGTGGCTCCTCGATTGTAGGGATAGGGATATCTGCAGCTGCAACAGAAGCGAGAAAATGTTCAGTTGGTGCTTGCAAGTTAGACACATTTCGTCGTCTGACCTTTAAACGATTTGGACGGGGTGGAGAAGGTGGACCCTCCGATTCAACAAGGTTGAAGGGTTCGGGTGTAGTTGGCTGATCTCCTTCAAGATGATGAAAGCGGAAACCCCGAGGAAGGGTATTTGACCCGTTTTCATGGTGATGTGACATCGTGTTGATGAATTAGTTGAAACGTTTTCAGATTTGACTGAATATTGTAGAATTGTAGAATGGGAAAAGTGGGAATTCGATCTTGTACAGAACGCCAGAAGCAAATCTCACTCCTTGCAATGCGATTTTCCAAATTACAGGATGTGAAGTGTAATGAGAAGGCTGGAAAAGTCGACTCGATCGAGAAAGAGAGTGGATTGTAAAAGAATCCAGAAACGAATGTTTTGGTGGGTGATCAAAAGTAAATGAAGAAAATCGTTGGATGATTCGAGACGAGCGAAGTGAATATATTCAAGCCAATGTGAAGCTTGAATTCACCTCCCAACTTCAAGAGATCCTATCAATAGATATCTTGGAAAATTCCTTCTGAATACAGACTGGTGCGAAGAAGGCCCTGCATAAACAATTGACGATCTTGAAGAATTGAATCAATATGTTAGGGTGTGATTTAATTGATAGACTTGAACGAATCAGGAACTGAATCCCCAGCTATGACTCGGTATTCGTGGATAAAGCGATTCTTGCAACCAGTTGATTGACAATTTGGAGAGGGTCCCGGCGTATCGTGAGATTAATTCTTTGTGGAGATTGATTGATTGCGGCCGTGCTTCAATGGTTGACTGTTGACTTTTGCGCGCGTATCGTCGCGATTGACTTTCTCGTATATTCACCCTTGAAATATTATGATTATTTTATCGCGGTCGCACGATTGGAATACCGTCGTGAAATTAGGATTACCGGATAATCGATGGCTCTACCAGCAGAACGAAGAAAAGAAATCCGAGCGAGAGGCGAAGCAGTGGAATAAAAGAATGTGTGGTGTCGTGAAATTCGCAGATGGTGAGGGAGGACAAGTGTGGTGTTGTTGTATGGTATGTTGTATTTGTGAAATGGCGCACGTCTGCCGGATAGGAAATGGTGATCACAGTACTCAAGGCGCAAGAGAGACAATTGAGCGAAATGGATGATCGAGACCGAGACCGAGACCGAGACAAAGGAGTATCTTGATTCGGATATCTAATTCCTTTCAAATTTCCCACGGTGCGAGGTGATGCGATAGAATGCGATGCGATTCGGTATTTCGATGATACTTGTTTCGGTGAAGGGGCGAATTTGATGAGGAGGACGAGGACGAGGACGAAGACGAAGACGAAGACGAAGAAAGGAGGTTAATTGTTCCTCGAGAGTCTCGCCGATCGGTTCCACTCGAATTGAAGTGGCGATAGACGTGAAGGAGGCAGGTGGAAGAATGAGGGAGCTATTCAGAGGTAGGATAGTGTGGTGAAGATGGATAGAATAGGATGGTAAGGAAAGATTAGGTATGCAAGGCAAGGCAAGTGCGGCGGGAAGGAGTTAAAGGTGGGAGGGAGATAGATGGGTGATAGAGTGATGGATGGGTGGATGGGTGGATGGGTGGATGGATGAATGGTGGGTGTGGGTGTGTAGGTTCGATGTGGAAGTGAAAGTGAAGCGAAGAGAGATAAAAGTGGGTCAGGCGTCCATATTGGGAGATAGTGGCTCGAGAGTGGATCAAACAAAATGAGGTTTGGCGCGTCAACATTTGATGGAATGGGGTCATATGATTGGCTTTCGATTTTGATTGTCCCATATTGAGTTTTCATTGGTTCAAAGTTGACGATCAAAACAAAAACAATCGATCAATGCACTTTCGGATACTTTTAAATATAAATACTAGGTGAACTCAAAGTTTTAGTGACGATCAGTGAAGGTTGATGTGAATACGGTAAGGTAGCTCGGTAGGTAAGCCCACATCCAGATGAGATGAAGCGACAGAAAAGAGCTAGGTAGGTTACGCACAGTCCCTTGTTTTCGTATTCTTTTGGAAAAGTACTGATTATCACTAGGCTCTAGTAGTATTCAAGTCTCCAAGTACAAGTCTCCAAGTACAAGTCTCCAAGTGTAGTATCCAAAATATTAGGCTTGCAAAGTCGGCATCTCATGTCCACACTGCTGCAGTAGTGACATGGCTAGAATGAGGAGAATCACTAGAATTGGATACTGGCACGGTGCACACACATCCATCTGCAAAGCACATTCGTCTGCACTGACCAGGATTCATGGTATGGCGCAGCATCATCTGTTGTTCATCTCCATCAAGAGTGGGTATTTTGACAGTTAGGACTTACAGCAGGTACAGGACACGCTGCACGCAGTTACCGTGCATGAGATCCGACGAGTCGCAGGAAGAACACTATGTTATGCTACTTGCTGTATGTAATATGTATGGTGCGTATGGTATGCAGTAAGAATTTTGAAAGCTCGTGTGGAGTTCTTGGACCTGCAGGTCTTGAAAGAAAAGTAGTGGGACAGCGTTGGCCAATGCTCCGAGACTGTTGATGTATGGATGTGATGTGAGGTGATGAATATGATGGATACCGGTATGATGTTTGATTTTCTTGGGTGGCTTTCCGTTTTACTTCACTTCACTACTTACTATCTAGGTCATCAAGCTTTGTTTCATACTTTATCTTCCTATCTGAATTGTCTAGGGGCGTAGTAGACTAGTTAGCAGTAGTACTTTATCGGCTTGGCTCGTACCGATATCGTGATTTGTGAAGGATACTACTGTGCCTAAGATGGTAGTAACTCCACAAAAAGAGGGATTGAATATCCCATGATGGGAGATGATGAAAAAGAAATGGAGGGGTTCACTATTGATGTCAAACGTCAAATGTCAAAATGTCAAAATGTCAAAATGTCAAATGTCAATTGTCAATTGTCAATTGTCAGAAAAACGGCAAGACGGGAGAATCGTTTAAGTTTGAACTTTAAAGATAATCTCATCTCTCGATGAGAAGCAAATGTAGAGATGAGATGAGATAAAATGAGATAAAATGAGATAAAATGAAAGGAAATGAAAGGAAATGGATTAAAACAAAGATATAAAGAGCAATAGAAATCACAGTATTTAATAAGAGATGATGTAAGAATTAGGTAAGGTTATTTCAAGATCGAATTCATGTATTAAATAAAGGTTCTCTGTGTTGAAGGTTTTCTATCGAATTGTTCTCTTTTTACTTCTTTCTTCTCTTTCACTTTTTTCTTCACTTCACCTTCACTCACTTCACTCACTTCACTCACTTCACTCTCTTCACTCTCTTCACTCTCTTCACTCCCTTTTCCTCGTCTTTTCATTTCTTTCCTCTCTCTCTTTTTCAACTCCTTCCTCTCATTCCACTTTCTTTCATTTCTCTCTATTTTTGTGGTGCAAAAAGACGCGTCGCTTAATTCTCAGATATTCCCACGCGTAAATTTCGCGTTTCCTCGAATCTTGGGGATCTTTTGAAGAATTCAATTGGACAAGAAAGTCATCCCTTGTTCTCATGCTGTACCACATCAAATAGAAATATGCATAAGTGCTAGGTATTTTATGCATACCTAGGTATCTATCTACCTACTTACCTACCTACCTACCTACCTACCTAGGTATCTTCTTTTCCTGCTACTTGTAGAAAATTACGGCTCAACTTCCTTTTTTGGTTGAGAACTTCCGCTCTCACTCTACTCCTCTTCATTTCATCCATTTCCATTTTGCAACCCTCATATCTTTATGACAACAATATAACTAAAAGGCTGAAGCTAGCTACACCGACATTGCGATATCACATTCTAGAATAAACCTATCCGTCTCGGCACTTTTGCATTGTACGGTGTGTGCTTGTTTTCATGGTTCATGCATGAAGGATAAACAAGCATCTCGAAGAAAAATAAGAACACGGGATGAGATAGAGATTTACGATGGAAGGAATGTCAAAACTCCAGAACCCCAGCTTTTAATACCATCCCTGTCAGAATTCGGGACCAAAAAGTGTCTGGTACAAGGTGGAGTGAAGAGGAAGAGATGGTATCATGAAAATGCTGTACTTTGCGACACTCGCTACTGATATCGTTGACAGTTCTTTTTCTATCATGTTTGCATGTTTCTCTCTGAATCGAGTTATTAATCGGGTCCATTGGGCTTGATCAACAACTTTTGAATACGATGTGTGCACACAATCGCGTCTATCCAACATTCTCAACCTTGGCAAAGTACCTCAATACATCTTGTCAAGCTTGTAAAGTATGAGAGAAATTTCTGTCTTCATTATACACGTGATATATTTCCACCTCAACTTACTTTTAACCTCAATATTATATCTTTTCTTCTGGATCAAGTCGTATTCTATGAGAATCACAGAATGTTATAATAATTATTGCTATATAATTTTGCTGAGCGAGCTTCATATATACCCGCCACACTTATATGGCGACCGTCCACCTGATTTGAGACATCAAATTCCTTTTCAGTCTTATCATACCGTAAGGGGGAATATCATTGCAATGCATTAACGATTACTCTGTCCATTTCATTCTGTACTTTCCTTACTATCATTTCATCTTCCAGTATCACGAACGATCAAAGATGGTCCTGTCGCAGCAATCATTTCAAATTTTCAAGTTTGGTTTAATCTTCATTGTTACTATCGGTTTTGGGTTCTACCTTTTTTCAGATCACGATTATCATGAGACACTTCGAGTCGCTGTGTCAGGGAAGAAAGGAATCTTTGTTCAAAAGGCTCTTCGAACAGACATTGATGGACCTTTCGATGATTCGACTTTAGTTGATGTCTGTGACAACACAGAATGGAGAGAAGGGTTGATTTTTCAATGTGAAGCACCATATGGAGGAGTTGCGAATATTCGAAATATGCTATTGAATTGTATTCGATATGCCATTGAAGCTGGAGGTACGATATCCTATTTTTACTCTTTCGTCTACTAACTTTGCAGCAACATCAATCGTCATCCCAGAACTTAAACTTTGGATACCTCATAATGATAGCCCAAATGCACCGGATCCAGCACTCAATACCGGACTACAAAGTAGGAAAGAAAAGGATAATACTGCGCATGTTCCATTCTCATACCTTTTCGACCTTGATTTTTTTAAAGAATCTTTGACTGGAGCATGTCCTCGGATCAAGTTCATTCCACATATCAATGATTTATATACGTCTCCTAGCACTCAAAATCCACATCCTCTTGATCCGGGTTCATTATCCCCAGAAAAATTAGAAGAACCATTCGAATCTCTCCTTGCCAATCCTGGTACATGGGCTAATGATTTTACGACCTGGCTCAATGAAATAAATTTTGAATTCTCGGAAAAGCTGCCAATGCGTGTGACAATCAAGGAGTCATTGCTACATTGGCCATTGAATTACGATAATCCCGAATTTGTCTCTCAATTTGGACGACTAATTCGTCCCAATCAAGAAATCCGCACTCTCGCCTCTACAGTCCTTTACGCACTGTCTCAAAAGTACAATCTTGGATTCAATGCCAGTGAAGGAATACAAGATGAAATGTATTATGGCGCACATATTCGAACAGGTGAAGATGCTAAAGCAGCCAATTGGACTAGTGTCGAAAAGCAAACTCAAAATTATCTTCAAGCATGCAAGCACAATAAATTTCGAGTAATTTATCTCGCGTGCACCTCTGAAACTGATATCAAACACTTTACCTCTCTCGCTCATAGTTATATCACATATCATATCCACGTCGCTACGGCTGCCAATTTGCTCACTCTTCATCCCAAAGATCTAGCAATCTATACCTCGCTCTCTTCACCCCAACGCTCTCTAATCGACCATGAAGTCCTTCTCAAATCTTCCATCTTTGGCGGTACCCTCGAATCATCATATTCCTGGAACATAGCACTTCGCAGACATATAGTATGGGGAAACGGAACATGGATACCACAAGCTGAAGACTTTGTGTTTGATCGTGGTGGAGCGGTCAAGGATCAAAATGAGAAGGATGCGGGAGCGATAGGGGGACCAGTAGGGGGGTATGGAGGAGGTGGGTTCCAGAGTTTTAGAGATGGAGCGGCGGGGACGGGGAAGGATGAGTTAGGGAATCCCGGGAAGGGGGGTTATGGGCTGAGTGTGGTTTTTGGGGATCCGTTGAGGGGGCAGGAGTGGGAGAGGGGGCTGTGGCCTTGAGCTTTGGGGGCTGGAGGTTGTTTCTTTGGAAGGGTGGAATGGATAGTGTGTTTTCAATTGGAGTTCGATCACTATTTACTTTTGCTTGATTCTGGTTGTGTTTTGTTTGTTTGGTATTTTATTGCATTGTATTGTATCTTTATGATGAATTTTTATGTCTCATCTAGAGGAGAGTTAATTATTCTTCATATTATACATGAGGTCTAGTGAAATAATCTATTGATTCATGTGTTTAAGTATTATTAATATTATACATGAAATCTAACGGAATAGTTCCCCTTGTTGAACTCTAATCTCAATCTCAACACGTTTCCATTACCGAACTTTACTTCTTCATCTTTCCATACCGGATATTGTTGTTCTTTGGTTGATCTAGCTTGACGTTTCGTCATTGGGCAGGCGATTTATTGATTCTTTGAATTTTTTGAGCGGGATTTTTGGGCTTTGTTCTTAAATTTTTTAAAAATAGTTAACTAAAGGTATTGTTTATTTATTGTTCATATTTCTCGTATGGGTATCAATCACTGTCAAATTTTTAACCGGTATCGTGGTTTTTGGGGGAAAGAAAATTTTCTTATTTTTTTTATTTTGAATGAATGAATGAATGAATGAATAGATAGTCATACAAATCGCAAGATATTATTAGAGTTCTAACTCCAGCATTCAAGATAACAAGATGGTATCAGAGTACAAACTTCAGCATCCACATGCAACCTGCTCTTCACGCACACACTCTTTCAGCACCGTCATCCCCAAGAGAAAATTCCGTCTCTCTCGCTCTCCTCTACACCATCCACCAAATCCCCATCCCCAACCCCATCCCCAAAACCCCCAAAACAACAATCTCCCGCACCCATCTTCCCCATCTCTCACTCCTCATCTGCTCTTTCTGTAATGTGCACATCTCGCCTCGTTGCTCCGCGATGGTAGACTCGAGAGCCCGGATTTGTGAAGAGAGGTGCGTGATTTGTTGGTGCTGCGCGTGCGTGTGTAGGGTTTGCAGGTGGGTTTGTTGCTGCAGGGTGTCGATGCGGGGGGCGGCGGTGAGTATGATGGCTGTGAGGGTGGAGAGGACGGCGAGAGGGTGGTAGGTTTGGGATTGGGGATGTTGGGGTTGGGGTTGGGGTTGGAGGAGGGGGGAGGG